>JAIEZT010001373.1:12823220-13053220 GCA_019594935.1 Periophthalmus modestus | reverse complement strand
CTCCAAGGCGAAGATATTCAGTATGAGAGGTATGATTTTGCACAAAAACTGGTTTCACACAATATTTAGGTGGGGTCATAACATACTTTTTACTTCTCATGATATGGGCTATTTTTAGTTTTAACTTTCTATGTTTAAAAAATTTGGACTCTTCTTCCATTGCCGTAATGTATTTAGATTTTTTAAAGAGGGCAACACAGCAAGAGTTTGACTCTTTTATAATTGTACTTTTTGATTAATCGTTATAGTTGAATTGGTCTACAGCATCTACAACAAAGTCCAATAGTATGAACCCCATGTATTTCAATGGTACATTTCTATGTTGCCATGGTAACAGGCTTGAAGATATTAAGATGTTTTTTTTATTATAGCAGGTATAGCAAGACGGATGCCTGTGCTAAATTTCAGTAGTACACTTTTCTTTTGACCTCATTCAAAAGTTGTAGAGCACTTTAATATTATAGTCACATAAATTGTATATTAAATTGTGCAGGTCAACATTGTGCACAATAAATATATTAATGCCATTCAATAGGACCCTTCATGTGGCCATCGGGCGACAGTAGTTCAGTTGGTTGGGTTTTTGTCCACTGATCTGAAGGTTGGTGGTTCAAATCCCGCTCTCTACATAAACATCATTGGTTAAGTGGTTAGATCCACTGGCTTGAAGGTTGGCAGTGCAATTCCAACCCTCACAGATGAATGCTGTCATTGTGTCCTTGGGCAAGACACTTAACCCACCTCTCCCCCAGTGTCTGCGTACACTGGTGTGTGAATGTGTGTGTGGATGGGTGACTGTTTCCTTGTTGTAAAGCGCTTTGAGTGCCTTGAAAGGTGGAAAAGCGCTATATAAAGATGTGACCATTCATGTCACAGTTACACAAAATGTTATTCTATTAAAATGGACCTTTTTGTTTGCAGGTTGGCCACACCCACATTTGATGACTTATCAAAATTCAAAAGACCAGTTTTTAATTATTTCTCTATTCACAGTAGTATGAATAATTGACAAAAACACTAACATAATAATTTTAAGTACATGATGTAAAAATGCATAAAAGATCTGATTCAGTATTTGTCATGGGCTTTTCCTGAATGATGTGATTTAGTTCAGGAATGACTACTTTGTATGTATTATGTAATGCAGACATTTAAGTTTTCCTCAACATGTGCAAGTTCTCCATGCCATCCTTATTATGGTCCAGGCCACCACTCTGAATGTAGCCTTCAACTCCCACAACAAGTCTCTATTGACCATTATGATGTCCAACAATGTAAGTATAATTAACATGCTGTGTTAACTATAAGATAAATATATGTACAAAGTATAAGATGTAATGTTGTGCTCATTTCACAGTTTGTGGAAATCAAAGGAAGTGTTTTTAAGAAGTTTGAAAAGAACAATCTTTTCCAAATGTCGAATAGTGGTAAGTACAATATGAATTATGTAATTGGTGTGCATACCTGCAGACACTGATGCTGTGTAAAAAGTGGGCTAATCCAGGATTGATTTGTTTTTACAGACATAAAAGAAAGGTTCACCAATTACATCCTCCTGCTCATTGTATGTCTGAGGAACATGGAGCAATTTTCATGGAACCCTGGTAAATGCTGCACAAAATTAAAATAGCTGTTACAGTCAATTTCAAATCAATATCCACACCATAATATATTGCTAACACACTTGGCCTAATAGTGCACTAATGTCACTTTTGTGTTTGTGTTCAGACCACTTGTGGGTGCTGTTTCCTGATGTGGTCATGGTAATAGCCTCTGAGGTTGCAGTGGATGTGGTTAAGCATGCCTTTATCACCAAATTCAATGATATTAGTGCTGATGTAAGTCACACTTTAAAATTAAAGACTTTTTTTCAGGACACTTGTGCATGACAACTGTGCTGTCTATTTGAGCCCTATTTGACTATATAAATGGTTGTTTTATGTCATTATTACACTACTTACTAGGGTGGATTTGAATAGTTCTACTTACCTGTTTTATTCAACCGTTATAGTTATAATACTCATGTTTTTCTCAAAACAATCATTTATGTTACATTAACTTGCATATGTGGAGATAAGTCCATCTCAGATCTTTCAAGTCTCCATGGTTATGTAAGGGATACCAGGTGAACAGGAAGGGATTAACCCCTTTATCTTCAGCTTGTCCATCCTAATCACACAAACCTTACTTACACATAGATTTATGCCACTTACTGGTCACTTATAATCTACATAGGCCAATGTTAAACTTTGGCATCTTAAAAAAACACAAGTTTTACATTTATCTGTTTTGAAACGCACTCCTTGGTAATAATTTTCAATTTTTCAGGTCTATGGTGAATATCGGGCAAGCCTCGCTTTTGATCTTGTGAGCAGTCGCCAGAAAAATGTTAGTTATATAGACATTCCTTTATTCATACACAAACATCAAATCTTGTGTGTCACTTCGAAGATCAAATATATAATCGTGTTAAATTGGTATTTGAATATGTCCACAGGCTTATACTGACTACAGTGACTCTGTGTCCAGAAGAATGGGATTCATTCCTCTTCCATTAGCTTTATTGGTCAGTATTAATTACATGCTTTTAATAATTACACTAAGTATACACAACTTTATTTTAATACTAATTATTTGTTTGTTTGTTGTTTGTTCTTTCAGTTGATTCGGGTGGTAACCAGTTCAGTGAAGATCCAGGGTTCACTCTCCTTTATGTGTGTTTTTCTCTTCTATTTGGGGTAATAAAACATAAACATTTCAGATGTAAATCTAGAAAAGCCTTACTGATATAGAAAAGTTTGGAAATGGAGATGTTGTTTTTTCTTTTTTATTCATAGTACATATCTGCTATATCAGTGTTTTTCAGTCCCCTTTGAGAGATTTTTTTCCTTTTCTTTAGCTTAATCCACTTATCATGCCAGTCAGCTTGGATAGATTCATGTTACCAGACTCACATCTTTTATAAATTATTGGCGAAATGCGTGTTCTGGATCCCAGGCAGATTTATGGATACAATCTGTAAAGCAACAAACAAACAAAAAGCAACAACAACAAACTTCTTGTATTATCACATTTTTATTTTTAAAGTCTAATGTTTATTAACTGTAATGGTAGATAAGGAGAGACTCTCTAAAATAAAAAAGCAGTGCACTTTATTGACTCTTTTTTTTAACTTTCTCATATGTAAATTTGCAGGATGATCACTTTGAAGGTGCTGAACAGCATTGTGCTGCTGGGGACTTCCTGTGTGTTTGTCAAAGAAGCCAACATGGAAGAAAAACTGTCTGAACCCCCTCCGTCTGCGGTCTCAAGCAGAGCCAACTCCAGAGCCCACCGAATCAAACTCATTCATAACACTTTACCACAACAGGGTACCTGTCATTTTCTTATCAAAATAACTCAGCCTAACTTGATATTTTCTGACCTGTACTTTCTGTTCTCAGAAGCTGCTGCGGATCGAGGAGGGATCACAGTATCTTCCATCAACCCGCCTTTGTCCAGCATGGCCAACAGCACCACTCCTACAATCCCCAAAAGTGACTCAGACACATTCCTCACTACACCCGACGAAGATGACGAGAACAAAATCATCAACACGGACACAGGCCTAGAAGGAGACATGAGACCGAAAATGCCAAAGAAAGACTTACTGGAGATTGACCGCTTCACCATATGTGGCAACCGAATAGACTGAGCGCTGTGTGAATCAGGGATCACTGTTTGGGTCACGCAGTCAGGCTGGACTTGTACTTTTGCACCTGACCCTCAAATATTTATTTATTTATTTCTGACAAAACCAGCCAAGGAATAAAGCTGTCACTGCAAGCCCATATGCCAGATGTGTCCTACACATGGTCGTGGCTTCTGTACGCTGTACCCTACAGTGTCTCAGCAGTGCGGAGGGGACTGTGAAAGTGTGGACACAAGAATGTGTGTGCAAGAATGTGTTTGAAAGCACAATCATGCACAATCACAAGTGTTGTATGAAGGGCAGACCAGTCAGTTTTTAATTTTTATAAAAACCTCTATTTGAAATGATTTTTAGAATAAATTTCTGATATTTTTTCAAAAAACCTATCCAGGACTGAACACCCCACTGAAGTCATTACAGAGAGCAAGTGTAGTTACTGATGTTAAATTTTTTACATGGCAGCTGTGACTCTACAGAAAGAATTAGACACACGTTTTATTGATTTTACACATGTTGCCATGTCTTTTTTTTCTGTTGCCAAGTAAGCTCATAATTCATTACAGATCTACAAATCTTCAAATACTACCTGACTGATGCATTTCATAAAGTCAAATCAATTAAAGAATATAAGCTTATCAAAGAAAGCGCTGTCGGCACTGTCAGAATGTTCTGAAGCAAAATGTGAAGTGAATCTTTTTGAACTTAAACCCTTTTTTTTTTTTTTTACATATTACATAATGTCCCCCCCATCCCCCCTTACTGATCTGTTTCCATAGACCCACTGACCATTGTAATGTCCACTACACCAAAAAAAAAAATAAAATGGTAGAAGTCATGTATTGTTGCAACAACCTATTCATATTCATAGAAGAGGCTAATTATGCAATATTTTGTGATTTTGTTTTACTTTAAAAAATCATTTAACCCCATAGCATCAACAATTGAATAGAGTGAAGTGTTTTATATTTATTGATTCAAAATTTAGTGAAAGTGACCAAAACATGTATTTTTTGTTGGCTTAAAAACATTGATTTTTAGATGCTGTTCTTTAAGAAACCTGTAAAACTTTATCACTGGTGTCCTTTTATGAGATACAAGGCCACTGGTCTATAAACATCCCTGCATTCGCTTTTCCAAACTGAATATTTTTGGAGTAATTGACACAAGCTTGTGGCAATTATTTTGAATGGTGTAAATCAACCATTTTTTGTCAACACTGAACTGCCTCATTTTCATAATTTGATATGTGATTTTGATTGCATTTGTTTACATACAGTCACAAACTATTCCGTTTATTCTGATCCAGGACAACACCTATCTTTTTTTTTTTTTTGGTTCCATTCTTTGACTTAGTTATGAGTGCAACTTATGTTTTGATATTATTGACTTGAGGGTTGCCTTTGGCAGTGTGTTTGATTGTGAGACTGATCATTTGAAGTGCTTGAATGGAATGAACTGAAACACCACAACATCCGTATCAACATTTGACAGTTGTTTACTTTTTATGAGGTTAAATGCATCTCCTTCACAGCAACAGGAGAATAAAAAATTGCTTTGTAACTGTTTCTGCATCTTTATTTTGGATCATTTGTAGTGTGAGAGCCACCACAAGAACAGAGCCAGTGTTTCATTCAAGAAGTTTGTTCACATGGCAAACTGCAGTCATCACATTTTCAGAAATCATGACACAGTTTTGTGAAACATTTTTGGAAATTATCAACTATACACTACAAAAAATTGGGGAAAAGGCAATAATAGGATAGCCTATGGATACAGAGGGCACACCTTACATAACTTTTACAGTTCACAAAGTTTTTATATACTGTCTAGGTTTATACAAAAAAGCGATTTAATCAGTTCACTAATACAATGATATACAATAAGCCTATTATGGTTTACATATGTAGAGAGGACCCTATTTATTACAGATAGAGACACTGGAATTATGTTGACCAATTGACATTATGTAAAGGTGCATTATGTAGCTTTTCAGGTGGAGGGCGCACCACCTGCGTGTCTCCATGGAAATTAATTTCATCTCCAGTAGTCCCATATCTTCTCCATAAAAAGAAGCAGGTGATCCCACCACACCAAATTACAGGTCAGATCTGTGGAGAGGTATTTGTGAGCGATAAGAAACCTCTGTAGCTGAATAGATGCAAGACAAAAAGCCACTGTGGAACATTCCAGGCAAGGTAATAATCTCCATCGAGACATGCAGATGTTGTGCCGTCCACCAGTAAAGTTACATAATGCATCTTTAACGCTCTCGAGGCTGTACACATTTTAGGCGGTGCTTCTACAGGGTGGCCCAAACGTCACTGACACTTTTAAATCTTCAATAGCTCCTATAATTCTTAAGTTATACTTACCAAATTTTAGCAGTAGATAAACTGAACCTTCCGAGATTTTTTTTGGCAATATACACGGTTATAATTGTTCACTTACACTTGAACTTTCCAGGCTTATGGCTTTTATTTGATCCTCGATATTATGTTTTAAGTCGTTTATTGTCTGAAGTTTATTCACAAACACCTTTTCTTTAAGATAGCCCCACAGGAAGAAATCGGGAGTAGTCAGGCCTCGGGAGATCACATACTGTCTTTGAAAACGAGTTATTATTCCTTTAATGGCATTTACACTTGGGGCATCTCTGGTATTAAAATGTCAACGGCAACACCGCTGTGTTTCTGAATTTGAAACATGTGACTCAAAGTACAACTGTACAATGAGGGTTCGTTCCTCGGTGCTATATTTGCTCATATTAATGTCAGAAGTGTAGTTCTAAATGCTCTGAAAAAATAAAAGAAAAAAATGTAGAAACAAAAGAGTTATGATTTTTTTTCAACTGTCAGTGACTTTTGGGCCACCCTGTATCTTTGCCTTTGTGCTTGATAAATAAAGAGACCGCGGTGACAGCTGATTGGACGCTGTCATGTGGCGCGCGACAGACGCTCCTGACCACGAGCTCGGAGCGTGCACGAGCCTTCTTGAGCTGTCAGAGCGCGTGAGATTAGACCTCCGCGCGCAGAGGCTCCTCCAGCAACGGGTGAGAGTCAACCCCGACGGACAGCGCACATTCCCGCTCCAAAACCGTGGAAGGAACAATTCAGCGATGTGTCCGAACCGAAGGAAACCTAGTTAGGGGCCCGCCGAACCCCGCTGGATGATAACTTGTAAACTTTTCCGTTGGAGCGTGTTTGTAGGCGTCAGTTGGGAGGTTAAGCCGCGGAAGGACAGGTGTCACCCCGTCTCCATCCTCGTCTAACCGTCTCAGAGTTAGCTTAACACTTTTTAGCTTTTGTGAGACTTTTTGGAGCAATGTTGTGGACGACGTGGCTGGTCCTGTTGCTGTGTTGGGGGCGCACACATGGAGAGGAGCAGGCGGACCAGGGGAGCTCCACACCGGGGGATTTCCTCCTGGACTCGCACAGACAGCGCTCCTCTTCCCCGGTGCAGCCGCTGGACTTCGGGTTTGTACCGGCAGCCGTGTATGATACCCACGCCTACTATGAGCCTGGTGCCATTGGACTTCTCTTCCACACGGTCCATGCGTTTCTATACGCCATCCAACCTAACAACTTCCCCTCAGGTAAATGCCCCCTGACCCCTGTCCCTTATTTGTCCATCATTTGTCCCTCATTTCTCCCACGGAAACACATTTGGTTCATTTTTATCTGTTCACCGTACCACCTGCTTAATTTGGCCTAGCACCCCTCAAATGTGTATATTGTGACAGAGGCACACTTTTATTGGTTAACCAGAATAAATAATGTTTTAGATTTATTACCTAAATAATACCAAAGAACCATATTGGTTGACTTTCAATCAATAGCCCATACAATTTCTCAAAATAAACAGAAGTTCAGACCAAATAGTTGGGCCCTAATGGTACATTTGCCATGGACCTCATAGAAAAAGTCCTGAACTCAAGGCAAAGTCCAGGGACAGTGATATTTGCTCAGAGGCACCTATGGTTGTACAGTACACTGTCAAAAATGACAACATTTTAGCTTGTAAAATACCACATAAAAATGCCTTGTAGGATATGTACAGAATTTCAGTTTTGGCTCATAATCCAAAGTATGTAGATTAATCAGCCAAGCGTTGGATCAATAGCTGTTATAGGTCAAAAGTGATCCTCTACAGGCCCCTGCCTATCATGTATAGTTATTAGCATGTCATGTTCAGGTCTATATGATAACTTGGCCTTGTGGTATAGTCCGGTAACCTAGTGATACATAAAAAGCCACACAGCTAAAAGGGTTTTGTTAGTCTTTCATGGACAGCTATGAGTGCTCAAATTGACGGAGTGCAATAGGATTGACAGGCTTTAAGTTGCTGCCATTTTGGTGTCCAGGCCCAGAGCCGTGGGCTGGGTAATCAATTAGCAGATCAGCGATTAGAGGAGGCTTTCTCAGTCACCTGCATCACCGAGTAATACCTTAATCCACTGGACCATATGCTTCTCCTGCCAGGGACTTTCCAGTTTCAACCCCTGTTGCACACGGACAGACCACCTGTATGCCCCTCTTCGCCCCACGTGCTCTTCTGTCATGTTTTTTGATCATATTGCCTGTGTTTGCAAATTTCACCACACTGACCTGAGGCTTATGTAATACTGTAGTTTGATATAAGGAGTGCTTAACATTAATCTTTGGTACTGAGGCTCAGCACTTGTCATGCTATACTCTTGCTTTACTGGAATAAGGCACTGTTAAGCTGCTAGTAACTGAAATACAACAAGAGCTCTTGGTAACTGGTAATTGCTTAAGCTACCTCATAGTATCATTTGTCTTTACACAATTAATGGTTGATGCAGAGCATTGTGCAAAACTTACTATAAAAACTTGTCACTGTCATTATTGTAATAATATAACTATTATTAGTCATGATTATAAACAAAATATTATTATAATAATGACATTTTTATTGAACTATACAGTCTTGACAAACCTTTGACTGTGTGATCACTGGTCATTCACTCTCCACACACACGGCTGCTCTGGGCTGAACTGACAGAAGTGAGGCTCCTGATCTGCACCAACCACCACCAGTCACTCACACATAAACAAGTTGGGTGAAGTATCAATGTACCAAAGGGTATAATGACAGTATGCTCTGAGACACTACTGCCCCATTGACATCAAATGTACTAATATTCAGTGCTTAAGGTAATTGTTACTAATTGAACAATATCAGAGAAAAACACCAGAAGATTGTCCGACCAGTGCTTGTAGTGTTATTTTTACAAATTTGAGCACTTCATCCCCAAGGTTGTAGGTTTGAACCTTGTTGCATACTGTACATGTGCATACTGCCATGTTTCCTTGGGCAAGACTCTTCTACCTTGAATGAATGTGGTGTGTGAGTGATTGGGAGTAATCAGAGGAGCCCATGGCGCACATTGGCACTTGGGAGCATGACTTCCGTTTATCTATCCCAGGCTAGCTGTAGCTTGTGAAGAGAAGGAACAAAGCAATGCAAAGTGTTTTTGAGAGCCCAGAAAGGTACTATATGAATGTATTATTTAGTTTTAATACATATTATATATTAATTCATTATATTAATAATATGTAATGATATATTTAATGTAATGAAATGTAACCTTTCTAGAAGCATTATCTAAGGCCATCTAGAGTGATCAGCTCAAAATCAGAAACTGGGATCCCCCAGTTTAGGTGGTTGTTAATAATAAAATTGTGAAAAGAGGGCGTACTGGTAATTGAGGATATTATTATGCACTCATCCATTCATGAATTATGTGCGAGTTACTTGTGAGTCAGTATATAATCTGAAAGACTTCAGTCAGTGCAACCGAGAAAATGTTTTTGTGTTTTCTGTATTTTGGTTAAACAAATGACAATTTATTCCCAGCTTTACTTTTGTAGGGTATCAAATTGGTCAAAAATAGGGACACCTGGGACCTGAGACAAATCAGTGATTTTGGATAAATCTGCTGGGACATGGGACACAGGGACGTCTGGTCACTCTATTTAAACCACACCAAAATTAACATTTGTCCCACACATTTTTTGTCATTTAAATTTTTTTTTTTGGCTTGTCACACATATTCTGGTGCAGAATATACATGATGAGTAACATGCCTCTGAGTGAGTAGGCACTGTCTTATCCCTGAGATACACAGTGGGTAGATTAGAGGATTAGCCTACACAGAGCTAATGCTAACATTACACTGCTACAACAACTACAGATGGTATTGTCTCACACACACACAAAAGTGGGTCATAGTCTGGGTGTTTGTCTGTTTGCCCTTATTATTACTGTTTTTTGTTCACCAGTGTGTTATTTAATGAAAACAGAGAGAAAAATGAATAATTTAGGTCTACTTTTTTGTGTTGACTTTTGCATTACATCTGTGTTTGTTTTTGGATATAGGATGGTCCTGGTGGTCAAGAAAAGCATATTTTGTTGTCTGATTTTGATGTTTATGAAAGAAAGGATGTCCTGGTAATCTTCTTAGTTCCGTTTCAGTGTGTCCCACTGAGGAGTTGCTCATGCTTCAGTGATTATAGCATTGTATAACAAATCATGTTCTCATCTATATGATCTGAGCTAACAATAGTGTTACATTTGTCATGTCTGTTTGCTTTCAGAATTAACATATGACAATAAAATACATAATCATAGTTTAGGTTAGGTATGACTGTAGAGCAGGGATATTTTGTGATGATTCATGTCATTGTGGTATCCATGGAACCCCCTTCAGATTTTGGGACAAGATTCTGGCCAAGATTAGACAGTCACATATTTAGAGAAACTGGACAGATTTAGGCACAATGTTCCTTCACTTTCCATCCAGTTTATGTCACTATGGGCACATGCTAGGGCTGTGCAATGAATCAAAGTCTCATGGAGATTGAGGTTCAGTTGTTTCTAAGTGTTAATGTAATTGTCCATGATATTCATGAGGTCTGTAAATGGAGCAGTCCAGCAAATCCTTCCTGTCAGAGGTTTGAATCAGAGACATTAGAGGAAGAAACTATTCTGTTTCTTGTATTAACATAGAACAGATTACAAGTATAGCTTATGATCAGGATATTAATATTGAAAACCAAAAGCAAAAGAAAAGGTTTGCCTTTTTGCTATTTTTAAAGAATAACTTGTTGTGACATGTCCAGGTTATGCAAAACAAGCAAGTGTACTAGTAAACAGTTGTTGTTGTTGGTTATCTCTTTGTTGCAGGATGTATTTCAATCAATTTAAATTTTTAATTTGATTGGTAGCAATTGGCAAACCACAAAGACGACTATTGAGTTTACAATTCTCTTTGGAAGTAACTCAAAGTCCTGTCTTATTATCTATAACACCTGCTAATAGATCTATACAGACATGTTTTTCTTTAAACAATATTATTAAAACCAATCAAAATCCAATTGCAATGCTTTTCAGAAATAAAGTATAACTTTATTTAACTCTAAAGTATAACAATTTTTTTTTTCATAAATGGTATGTCAAAATCCCTCACCCAAATTAGTTCTGAATGGTCCAACAGGAATGCCCAAATTCAAAATTCTGTAAAGCAAATCCTGGTGGACTTAAAACTAAGAAAGTTGTTTAGCTAGCCAGGATAGATTTTCAAATTTGCCTCTATCTTGTTAACTATTTGATCAGTTGGTATTGGAATTCCCCCCTAAAGATAGTGTGTGTTTTGTTTTTGACCCATCCTTTCATAAGTGGCTCTTGGGATACTTCTGAGGAGCAAGGCACCACTGCAGTCAGTGCAACATTGGTCTGAAGCACCTATAGTAGTGTTTCTCAAACTGTGGTAGGTGCACAACTGATGGTGGTACACAGAATACTTCTCATACTAATAAGAGATTAGGGTGACCGTTCTAACCCCAAGTAACAATTCCACAACAACTAAGGCTGGATATATATATTTTTTTCTGATAAGAGTGCAATACTTTTAAATACCTGTGTTACAAGTTGCAAATAGCTGAGACATCTACAGCTAATGACTTGTATTGTAGGGGTATTACGGTACTAGAGATAATTATATTTAGTATACTTGATTATTGATGCGTTCTTGTTTTAATAGAGTGCAGCTTCAATACAATAATTTTGTTATTTTATTTAAAGGTGGTGCTTTCAACACCACAATTGATCTTGGGGTTGTATAAGGCCTTGTAATCCCCTAGAGTAGGTTAATGTCAAGGATTGTCCACGTTTTTTATGTGCATGACAGTGAGTTACCAGTCTAGAAGTTCCCATTGTATTATGTAAAATCATAGTTATGTATCATTCATTCTAGTGTTTTTTCTTGATATACCATTTTCTATATACACACACACACACACACACACACACACACACACACACACACACACACACACACACACACACACACACACACACACACACACACCATATATTGTCATTTTGGATGAACATCAGTGGCTAGTTTAATGTTATGTTTCATGACATGTTTGTCTCCTAATTTTCTTTTGTTGCTCCCTTCTGGGTCACTCCTTTAAGCTGTCTAAGCTTAGTTGCTTTCGGTGGCTAATACTAACTAAGAACATGAGTAACAACAGGTGGCATCAAAGCAATTCCAATGTGTTCATACAACTAAGTCAGTTAGTTGTTTTCATACATTTCTCATCTCACACATAGTGGTACATAGTAGAGTGTTGATATACTCCATAATCTTATTTCAAACTGTCAGGTGCAAGAGAAAAGATCTTGGGAAGCTAGCATCTCCCTCACACATTTGGAGAAGGTGGTGCTGAGAGGATTATCCATATTACTAGACCCCCATGACGACCACCTTTTACTAAGCTAGACAACTTAGTAATGTCTTTTCCCTTTTTTTATGAAAAATCTGAAAATATTGGTTAGTATTTCAACTTTTTAATATTAAATTGATGCCACACATCACAGATTAAAATCCCAATACCATATTTTGAAAGAAAAAGTCCAAAAGATCTTACAATATAATGTAATATATATAATAAATATCTCAAAGTCAAAGTTGGTTGGATGAATAGCAGTAACAGTAAATGTGTGAACATCATACAGTGAGTGGGTACATCAGTGTATGGTGCTGATGTGATGTGAAACCTGCCCCCCTGATGGTTGATGGTTTACAATAATAGTTACGCTATATTTTAGATGAGATGTGCTTTATTTCCTGTGATGTTATCAAGTCCATCTGTCCCAAAAGCTGAGAGAGCAAAGTATGTGCTCGTGAACCCCTCAAGTCCATTCTCTGAGTCTGCTCCCACAAGTCTGCACCTGGGACTACTCTAGTACTGAGTCTGCATACAAAAAATTGTAAAAAAAAAACAAAAAAAAAAAATAAAAAAATAAAAAATAATAATGCTTTCTACTTTTTCATTTATCACGGGTTATTTTTGGAACGTAATAAATGAGGGACCACTGTATATCTTACGAAAAAAAAAAAAAATGAATAAGCCCACTGTACCATAAGCAGCAGTTTCTAAAGTGTAGAAAAAAAGTAGTGGCTTATAGTCCAAAAATTATGGTAACTGCCAGTCAAGTTGATCACAATTTGATTAGAATTTGATTAACTGCAAAGTTCAATTGTAACATTTTTAGTATTATTGTTAATTAATCTTAGGCAAGCTGAAAATTTGATTAACTGTGCAAGTTAGTTACAGACTGTAAAAAAACAGTAATTTATGAATTTTAAAATAAGTGGAGCCCATAATACCACTGGAGATAATCCTAACCCAAACCTCTCATCTGCAAAAGAGATTCTGCACTTCATCAGAAGTCACCTGGACAAAAGTCAAATACTTACAATTTACAACTAATCAATTAATCAGAATCACTGGATTATTCAGTTATCTAAATAACTGTTAGTTGTGCCCTAGTTGGGTGGACAAATATATAATCAGTTTATGTTAAACTATTTCCTTATGTTTAATGTTTTCAATCCAAACTCTGCTCTAAAACAATGCATTTACTGCTGCAGAATTGGCAGAACACCTCTAAATTTAAAAGCACCAAGACAAGTTGATCATGGGCAGTTTGAAATAGTTGTTTGATTACAATTGAATTCATTTCTCAGACCTAACCATCCTACATATTATCTACAATATTTACCCAGCATTTTAATCAGAGATGCACTCAGACCTTCCTCATACATGTTAGTGAGGATACACAAGTATCCTCACTAACGCCTATAGCACCTATCTGGTTACCTGCTGAGTAATTTCGGGTGAGTCAGTGGTGCACAGGTAGGCTTAGCAGGCTGACCTACATAGTGGACACTGACAGTTGGGCCTATCTGCCTCACTGCTAAACTAACAGAGATCTTTACTAAACGTGAACATAAGACAGGAATTGTTGTGGAAATATTTGGGTGAGACCAAAATAAGAGGTCTTGAGTCAAACAACTGTCTCTGTGAGGGTGTTAGCAAACTAGAGAAGAGAGTAGATCAAGTAGAAGAGAAAGAGCGAGCATGGAGGTGGATTTTATACAGGCAGTAACTAGAACTGTAACTAGTACAATATGAGACCATGATCATTTTAAAGAAAAAAATACTAGTTTGTGTTGAAAATCTAAATTCAAGGCAATTGTCTAAAAATTTTGTTTCAAGCCTTTTTCTTAGTATCGAAATTCAGTTTGAAATCTGTAAAATGCATACACACATTAAAAACAGATGTTTATTAATGATTTCAATTTGTCTCTTTTTAACAGAGCTCATTGTGAAAGTTATACAGCAAAATATGGGGGGCATCAAATTAGAAGAATGGAGAAAGGTACGTATTAACAAAATTAAATACAACAATCACAGAATTTTTTTGTTCTAATGAGTTCAATCACAGTATAATCAATCATTTGAAAAGTTGACATAAACGTTAATATAAAATTTATCATAGTCATAGTCATAGTCATAGAGACATTTACTCTGATAGTGCTTTGGGTGATGTCTGACCTGTTCTATAGAGTGCAATGAAAACTGTTTCATTTTTGGGCCTGTTCTTAAATTAACTTGACTCTTTTTTCCTGACTGTTTCTTATTACTTACATTTGTGGTCCTCCAGCCAGAAAACGTCGTCTTGTTACTACAGGTAAGCTCTGTTACTGAAATGTCTCACCCACAATAAAGCCACACTCTTATGAACAGGATATGTACGTATTTTCCGACAGCTCTATGTTCCCACGTTTCTGAAATTTTTGAAAAAAGGCCTCCATGCTCCCAGAGCCCTCTTTTCTCTCATTTAAAAGTTATTTCTAAAAGTAAATCCATCCAGCCTTTAACCACAATCTCACAACTAGAGCTGAACGATTTGGGAAAAATATCTAATGCTGGATTTATACTGACTGCAAGGCAGGTCTGGTTAGTACTTTGAACGGATTACTTGCAAAATACCTGTTACACCAGCTCCAAGTGTGGTGCGTATTTGACCAGAGCAATGCGGTTTCATGTGGGTTCACGTGATAACACACATCTGACTCCGCTGAGGTCAGTGTGGCTGTGTGCATTGATTTGAATCACTTTCTAAATCTTTCAGGACCTGTGCAAGTCCCGAACCGTACTTACTGTCAGTGTACACTGGGCGTAATTGCGAATGCATTACAATTACGATTAGATTTGCAATTTATAATAATAAAAATACTAGGATTCACATTTGAAACGCATCCAGAAGAATTAACAAAAAGACAATAAACTATGAACTGACAAACTGATACAAGAATCACATTTCAGAACATGTTTGTACAGACTAACTACAGGGTCAGCAGCTGTATACATAATGAGACAGGATATTGGGTTTTTGTGGAGGTAATTAAGACTTTTAATTATTTCAGCATTTGTAGTTTGCGAACTGTATTCTTTAAAACTGTAATTTTGATTTAATAATGATCAGTCTTGCAGCCCTACTCACAACCAGGCCCTAACCTTAACCACAATCATACAGTAACCCTCTAACCATAACCCTAAAACAAAGCCCTAAACTGAATCATTATTGTACAGAAAGGCCCTAAACTTAACCAAAACCTTACAACAAAGTACTGACCTTTACTATAATCATGTAACAAAGTGCTAACCATAACAAAAGTAAACCAAAAAAAAAAGAAAAAAAAATCCCTAAAATTTGGGACTATAGACTTGTAGGAACATAGAATCATTTTTCAACATTTTCAACAACTGTAGGAGCATAGAGCTGATCCGTTATGAACAACTTTGTTAACAGATATATTTTTTTTTATCTCCAGTGGATCTACTATGAAGCAGGGTTCCTGATATGTGCAGTCATTGGCCTCTTGTTCATGGTGCTCATCCCCATCATTGGCACCTGTTTCTGTGTTTGTCGCTGCTGTGAAAACTGTGGAGGTGAGATGCACCAGAGGCAGAGGAAGAACGCAGACTGTCAGCGAGGAGTCTACACCGCCTCTCTGATCACTACCTCCGTCTTCATCGTGTGAGCTATCTGACATTCATGTAAACTAGTCATAGATACTATTTTAGTATTTATGACTAGTATATTTTAGTAAGGTTTAGTTTGTTTTCATACCCTGACAGTTTCGATTACTTCTTAGAGGTCTTCCTCAGAGTGGTCACGTGATGTTACTGTGACGTGACATATATGAAAACAAACCTTACTCTGGAAAAAGACTAAAAAAAAATACCATAAATTAATGGAAGACCAGATGAACCTCATTGGATTAGTCATAAATTCTAGTTTTTGTTTTTCACACTTAACAATTAATGTTTTAATATTATGCTTAATAGTTTTTATAAACCTTCTATAATGCTGTTCCCTTGTGTTGTTTTTCATTCATGCATATTTGAGTCACTCCAATTGAAAAATTAGTTAAAACTTGAGGAAGTTACAATAACTACGCTATTTTCTGTCTCTACACTGTACACATTATAGGTCAGTAGTTGTGTTGATGAGCCAGAGAAGACCAACCTGCTAATTCCCTGACCAATCAGCTAAACTTTAAACTTTTCTGAAGCATATGATTGATCACACCAGCATCTGCATCCGCTCACCCTTACAATACCTAGATTAGAGATTGATCAATGTGTATTTTTTCATAGTCGATGCCGATAGCAGTTGTTTAAAATCCAGAGAAATCGATGGCTAATAAACTCTGCCGATATTTTTTGGCAGATAGGTAGTGCTGATTTTGATAATTTTCCAACATACATGATTTTAATTGATTACAAACTCATCTACCATACTGTTTTACTACAAAATGGATAAGGGAGCATTGTAGTCACATTTTGTGCTGTGTCCTCTTCTTACTGAAGTGTTCAAATGAAGCTTTATACCTATATAAACCGAAATTTAAGGCTGTTAGCTGATATGGTTAAAAGTGATATTGGCCCTAGATATATACATTTTGAATACCTTTTTGCAGTTTAAATAATGCTCTTTACTAGACTAATGTCCATTAACAGCCAATTATGGTAATCACTATTTCAGGAACAAGGCAAGTTTATGAAAACCCATACCTCTCTCTGCTGGTTAACACTGAGTACTGCATAGTTATTTACGTTTGTATTTGGTATATTTTCAGTTTGGGGGTCCTTATATCCTATGCTGCCAACCACAACGTCAGTGCCCAAGTCAAGAGCACTCGCCGCTTTATCAACACTAATCTGAGAGACTTGAAGACACTGGCCAACAACACTCCTTCGGTACAGTGCTCAACGGTGATGTTTACATGCTAAATCTCTGTTCTTTTGTCAAATTTTTTTTTTTATGTGAATTTGTGTTACAGCAAATTGAATACTTGACAGCCCAATACACCACAGCCAAGAACAAAGTGCTTTCAGATTTGGATAGTAAGATCAACTTTTACTGTTTACATAAATGAGCCTGATGTCCAGTTGTGTCTGTTCACGGTTGACCTGGGTAACCTCTTTGATAGACATTGGACCTTTGTTGGGTGGAAGGATCCAGAATCAGCTGGAAAAGGACGTGGTACCTTCACTGGACACAGCTTTGCGCATGGCTGGAGGTATCTTGTTTGACCTAAATCATCAAATTGGAATAATATGTTAGAATGAAAGCAAAGTTATGTTATAAACCGCATTTTGTCACTCTGATCTTTTTGAATTAAAGCCAAAGTTGAAAATGCCATCAAAGGTAATGTCAGGATTCTTCTTCTAAGTTTCAGTTGTGACTTGGTGTGTGTTGATCCCACCTGTCCTTCTGTGACTTGTGTAAACGGCTTGACCTCATGTAATCTGTGTAGGTTTTAGAAATGTGTTGTTTGCCTCACTGTTACTACTACGTGTCCTTTGTTGTTTACATACTGTTTGTGTTCTTAATTAATCCCAAGTTATTTCTGACATGCTTAAATAGATGTCTGTGGTTTGACTTTTAACTGCAGACAAACACTTAAGGCACTGTTTGCTCCAGTTACAAAACATTTTATTAAATCATGACTAATCAAATCCACAAATGTATTTAGTCTCACATAAGGCCTTCCTTCAGCAGTACAAACACATAGAGTCTTAATTTTTCTTATTTTAATATATTTAAACAATATACCATTGTATTTGTTTTGTTTTGTTTTTTTATTATATTTTTATCAGCTTATTGCTTTTGAAACGTTTCCATCATTTCCATCACTGCATTTGTTAAAAAAGAAAAAGGGTCAGCAGAAGCGCAGTGCATTTTATATACAGTGCTATTATAATTCAGATTCATAATGTTTAGATTATATAGTGTTTTTTGCTTTAAAACAAAAACTGTACCATATGTGTTTGTCAGCATTCACTTTGTCTCTTTCTTTGCAGCCATGCGTGAAACCAAAGAGTCGCTGGAGAGTGTGGGCTCATCTCTGGAGGTGCTTCAGGAGGGAACATCCAAACTCCAGAATAGCCTGTCAGGAGAGCGAGCGTCTCTGTCCAACACTTTGTCTGACCCGGCCTGCACCAACGGAGCTGTGTCCCCCACATGTAACGCCATCCGCTCCACACTAGCCCAACTGGGGGTCAGCGCTGACTTCACCAAGGTAACCAAGAGATGTACCCAAGATTTTATGTTTTTTACTCTATTAAGGATAGGTTATTATTGATATCGGTTCTAATATAGATATCTGGAGAATATTGAACATTTTGTTGATAATTGGTGCTATAAACCTGTTCTTGTTAAGTGACATCTTTGTTAACAATATATGTGTCTATATTGCATTGTTCACTCACGTGTCCATTCTTTTTTCAGCTTCCAGATGTCAACCATGCCTTGGAAAATGTCAATAATGTCCTAAAAACAGACCTCAGCAACATTTTACAAAAGGTAGGACTCCATAACTAGGTTCAAATATTTGTTTTAAAAAGTTTCCCAACATTTTTTTTACAGAAAACACATTCTTAGCTTTTTTCTTCACCTACTTCTCTCTTCTTTGTCTTCACTTTCAGGGTTACTCATCTTTTAATGACACTCCCAAACTGGTTAAAGAGCAAACTAGAAATATTGTTGCAGGTACACTACCCGGCCTTTATAGTATAAAAATTTAAATCTCTTTGTAGTCTAAAAATTTTAATCTCATTAATAAATCAAATGATGTAGCCAGTAGATGCAGCCAACCCTAAACTTAACTTTTTACTTTTTTTTCCCTCATGCCACTTCTATGTACAGCTTTGCCTCGTAAGTTCTGTTTTCATCTCAAAACTGTTATGTTCATTCAGAATAACTACACTGTAATCAACCTTAATAAAGCATGACCAAAGACTTAATTCATAATGTACAAATTGTTTATTAAGAAATATTCAAGCTTACCTACTGAACACTAACCTTAACCCCTTAATTAACTACGCGTTAATTATGATTTGTTCATGCTTTATATAGGCTAATTAAGGTGTATTTATTATGAAGTGATACCAAATATATAAACTTTTTCTTCTTCTCTTTCTTCTTCATGTGTTTGTCTGCAGGGGTGAAAGGAATGCTGGATAAGACTGGCTCAGAGATCACCAACTTTGCCAAGATGTTTCCAATAGAAGCCTCTTTAGTCAATTTCACCATTTTCCTCAGTGAAGGCCAGAAGAATATTGAAGCATATTACCCACAGATAGACCAGATGGACTTCTACAGGTTAGTGCCCCAAATGTATTTTGTTATATATTCTACGGTTGACACCACAAATACTCCAATATTATATAAATATATTTTATGAATACATTTATACCATATACTTTATATTTACTCCTGAGGCAAGAAATACTCTAAAGCTAAGCTGCCTGTATGGTAGACTACATTTTTGTTTCTTTTTAATCCTGGCCAAAATTGCTGCATAAAACCAGTATGCGCAATATTAGCCTCCTGCTCCTCCTACAACTTATGTTGTAAAAAATCTAAAATTATTTATAAGCTTTGATACATATTTTCAAAGCGCTCAGTCAGAATCAAATTGTCAAACTGAGTTGACTCTTTGTTTGTGTCTATTGTCTATCCTCCAGGTGGATTGGCTGTGTGGTGGTCCTCTGCATGGTGGTCTTGGTTTTGGCGTTCAATCTCCTTGGTCTGCTGTGCGGCACTTGTGGTTATGACAAACAGGCCACGCCCACCACCCGCGGCTGTCTGTCTAATACCGGGGGCAACCTACTCATGGCGTATGTTACCATTAGTTACATTTGTCTTAAACACATGTGTTCATATGTTTATCATTAAAAACACTTAGTAATTTATAATGTTGAAGAGACAGATGTTTAAAAGTGAATTTTCAACTTTTTGTTTATTTTTTAACATTTGATGATAATTATAGTCCTGTATTGTGTTTTTGCAGTGGCGTGGGCTTCTCTTTCCTCTTTTCCTGGGTGCTTATGGCCCTGGTAACAACCCTGTTTGTTGTCGGTGGCAATGTGGAGAAGATGATTTGTGAGCCTTTGGCCAACAGGCAGATATTCAAGGTACTTTTCGCCCTAATCAGTGCTTAGTGACCTAACGCTTTGCTCTGGCACCGGCTGTGCTTCATTTAGACAATCTTTTATTTGAGCATGACACTGTTACATAATGAGCCCTACAGTTTAGTGCAGTCACATATTCACCTGTGTCTTGTGTTTCGGCTGTAGATAATCGACACTCCTTTCCTGGTTCATCCTGCAAAGAGGAACTTCCTCCCAGGGATGCTCTTCCAAAATCCAAATATAGACTTGACCATTGGAAGCATGTACAGGTAAACAGTGCCACCTGCTGGTAAAAATGTTAAGAAATATTAGGACATATTTTATTGTGTCATAGCAACTTAATTCTTATGTTTAAGTTTTTGTTTTTTGTTTTTTTTGCAGAGAATGCTATGAAAACAATGGCCTGTACCATGCTCTGCAACTAGAAACATTGTTCAATGTCAACTCCTTCCTCAATAGCACTGTGGTATGCCCCTGTTTTCAGCTGGTCATCATAATGAATGGTTAAATTGTTTATGATAGTGATATGTATCTTTTTCTTTTCATTCGTAACCATTTGCCTTTTCTTATTACAGTACAACAAGGACCTCTCAAAAATCTTGGAAGGGGTGCAGGTGGATCTGCGAGACATCTCACTGCTGGAGCAGGCTGGCAGAGACAGCCTCATCAACTTTGCCAACTCAGGACTTGGACACATCGACTACCAGGCGTACCTGACTGAGGTAAGCCCTCTACTTGTTATACTGGGAAGCGGATTACAGGGTACATTAGATAATAGAGCCATCCACTGTAATGAAATGTGCTGAAAATCCTTGTTGCACACTTTGTACTGTAAAAGCTTTTTCTGGAAGAGACTTTCACAGTGAAGAATGCGCACTGAACTCAAAACTATTGTTCACCTAAAATTACAATGCATTAAGAGTTAGTATGGAGTTAGTATGGAATTGTCTAATTAAGGAACAGAAACTGAATTGAAATCCTGCGGAATAAGATATAATTTTAGAAAGCATTTAATAGGCAGCTCTTTAATAATGCATAATTGTTTGTTTTTTTAGCTAAACAAAGGGGTCACTCTTGTGGATCTGCTGTCATTTTCTGCAGACCTAGAAGCTCAGGCTGACAATCTGGTAATTCTAACACAGATTTTCTTCCCTTTAAATTTGCTATAATATAAGTTATCTGCATTTTTAACAAATCTTAACTCAACTGTTGATTATGTTTTCATTTTCCCATCAGCCACGTGGTGCACTAGAAAATGCACTGAAAGGCCATGCCAGCAGTATCCGACAAATACACAGAGAGCAGGTCCTTCCACTGGAGCAAGCCATGGTGAGTATCTCATTACCTACCATACATCAACTTAAGTCCAATGTCCAGTGCAAACAATACAAGCTTTTTCTTCTTCCTTTCTGAATTCACTTTATCATGGCAGAAATTTGTCAAAGCACGGGTAAGCTGATTTTGGTGTAAGACCTGTGGAATGACCTGGCTGTAGCAGATGTGAAACTGTGCTATTCCCTGTTTTGTATTTTTGTTAGCTGTTCCAATGTGTCTAAGACAGTTCAATTACATAACTACTATACTGTATGTTCTTGGCTTACAGAGTACAATGAGTCAGAGTATCAAACAGCTGCAGAAGACGTCCACAGAGCTTCCTGTAAGACAAGATTCTTTTTTTCACTTGTTTAAATAAAAAAACAACAACTTGAAAATACTTATTTCACTCACAGGTAAAAGTCAACAATATCCTGAGTGCTATTGATGCAGCAGAATACCTGATTACACACAACGCTTCCCATGTAGTCAAACAGGTAAGGATAATCTCATAGAAAGTGCAACATGCCTTAAAAAAAAAAAAGATGAGTGTTACAAGAAAAAGATCCACTCAGTTGGTTTACATACCTTTTTATCACTTATTTAAGGTGCATGCAACTGCAGCCATATTTCTGTTAGCCAGACATATGCTTTCTGTTTCTGTGCAATTTTAAATGTATTTTTATATGCTATTTCAGGAAACAAAAGCCTACACAGAAAGTCTCATAGGATACTTCAACCAGTACACAAACTGGGTGAAAAACTCTGTGCGTATTCAAGCAGTCTCATGATATATTAACTTAAATGATTAAAGTGGATACTTACCAGCTGGTGTTTTCATCCTCAGCTTACTGCAGAGGTGGCGCAGTGTAAGCCCATCAGTAACATTGTGGACAGTCTGGAGATAGTAACCTGCAGCTTCATCATTGACTCCGTGGTAAGAGCCAGAACACTGAATGTGTGTGCAGACCATGTGCAGCTGGATGTGCACCAGAAACAAGAAGGCCTCTTTGAGAGTGAAGGGCTTGGGGAATAAAACATGGCTACTTTCACATACATGAGGACAGCATGTTCCCAAGCCCCCAGCACAGCACACACATTTAAAGAAGTAGAGCAATAGCACAAAGATCCTTCACTATATTCAGCCACTGGCACAGCTGAGCAGTAAAGTTAATGTTTATATATTAGCTGTATATCATACATGTTGAGTTTGTGAGCAAATGAAAGGGTCAAAGAAGCCAAGCAGTGTGGTAAATAAAACAGAGAATCTGTTATATCCTGGCTGCAGTCACTGTACATGTCTGCACGTGTGACTGAGGAGGACAGGATGTTCTGAGCCAAATACAGACTGTGCTAAGGCTCATACACATGCTTTCTATATGAAAGGGATTTTTAATTGGTACCCTGTACAATGTCATTTAGAAACCCAAAACAACCGCAGTAGAACCAGAGGAGGAAATGTGTTACAATTTACTAGCAATAATTGTTTTTTTGTGTGTTTCAGAACACATTCTGGTTTGGTTTGGGAGGCTGCTGTATCTTGCTTATTCCCAGTATTATCTTCTCTGTGAAACTGGCCAAATACTTCAGAAGGATGGACACAGAAGATGTCTTTGAAGAGTGAGGTTCCACATTTACCTAGTTCAATATCTGCTGGTTTTGTTTTCCACTGCTTCCTAGTATTGTTCTTTTTCCTTTCTTCTTTTCATAAACTCTCTTTGGCCTTCTGCCTTTCTTCAACACTTTGTTACCAAGACTTTTGTCACCTTTACTTCATATCCTGTCGCTTGTGTTCATGATCTCCATGTATCCATTGTGAATTTGCACCTTTTGCATCATGTCTTCCTGAAGTATTTTTGTAATGTCTTTGCTCACGGCCACTTCTTTCAACATGAACCTCTACATCTGTTCTTCCATCCTATTATGGATTGGACTGGATGTCTTCCGTTCCTTATCCAGTCAGCATCTCCTGCTCTTTTGTTGAATTATGTTGTTGGAGTGTGTTTGGAGTCTTTGGTACCCAGTTTCATCAGAAATCTCTGTGGTCACCTTTTGTGCATTGAGAAGTTTAAATCATTCTCTGAGAATGATGTTACTTCCAACTAAAGTGCATGTGTGTTTGTATGCGTAGCTGCTCCCCTTATTTTGACACTCTGAGCCGCTTCCCTCGCGCGTCTGCTCCACCTTGTTACCCTGACTGGTGACGCAAAGGAACATTCTTCTCCAGCAGGAAGGTACCGGTACTTGAGAGGTCGTCATTTAAAATCATCTACTCACCAACTAATCAATCTGTTCATTCATTTGTTTTTTCATCTGGAGACTGAGATTGATTACGGCTTTTTCATCCTGCATCTTCTATTAACACTTTACAAGCAACCAATAAACTACTGCACTTTCTGAAAAAAAGATGCACTATGAAAGGTTTTCTGGTGGAAGGTTTGCCATTAGCTCGTCTCATAGAGATATGATGGCTTTGCTTTTCCTTTATTCAATTACAGGTGTTTTAGTTCTCAAAATGCCTTGTTACTGTGAATAGATTTGCCTCTTCACAAATCTGATCTGTAATTTGGCCTGGTGGCATCACTTTCATGTCTCCATGGAGATGTGAAACACTCCAGGCAAAGCAATAACATCTCTATGGAATTGAGTAAGTGGTGAACTCTTCCTTAGTAAAGTTACATAGTGCATCTTTAAAATACAAACCTTGTAAATTTTAAAATATCATCAGTCGTGCTTACAATATGCACAATATAAGAATGTGAGGGTCAACTTACTATCTGTTTTGTAGTGGTAAGTATATCAATATCTTTCTAAAATGGGCATCTTAATTTCATCCTCAGTAAAGTCGCATGTGTCTATTTGTTTTTCTCATAGTAACCCTAGAACTCCATTTAGTGCATGAACTAATGCATGTTTTTCCCAACATTATTATTATTTTATTTAATGTTTTCAATAATGGCGAATATGAATTAATTTATTATTTTATTGTCTTTCCCACAGTGGCCAGGAAAATTGGAATTGAATGTTGTAAGTGTTGATTAATCTTTTGACTGTATTTGAATATGCTGCAAAATAATTTCTTTCCAACTTTGCAGAATTACTGAAATGACAAAAGGAAAGACTATATTGAAAACTGTGGGGGCATCTTCATCTCCACTGACTCTTCAAGCCATTTGACAAAAACTTGTGATACCAGCCAACTGTTTTTAACCAAATGCAATCTTCACACAACAATAGTAGTCTTTTTCGTGTCAGTTGTACATTATGAACAGAGCATTGTGTCTCTGTGTGGATAGATGTTTCTGTTGTAACTACATCAGTTGAACTTGCAAAAACAATGTATATTTTTTATGCTTTCAGTTTTTGAAAGTTTTATACATTTTGTCAATATGTGTTTTTTTAAGTAAGTTTTTAGTTATAGTTATTTTCATTGTTGTCTTTTAACTGTTATCCACATCTTTCCTGTAGTTTAGGACAATTATGTGTTACATTGACCAGGTAGCCATTTCATACATTGTAAAGGAATAAGATTTCTCACACTTTTAGATATCTTTTGAAATTGTACAGTGTGTACTGCTCTCGTCGATGCCACTGTGAAAGGTCAGATGCTGCCGGATATATTTTTGTGTGAAACTCATGACTATTTGGAAAAAGAAATTTGTGCATTAATTTTTATTTGCTGGTTTTGTGATTTTAGAGACCAAACCAAGACAAAAAACTGTGAATTTGCAACATATGTGAATAAAAATGTTACCACTATAAAAACTTGTTGTTTTGGGGTTTTTTTTGTTTACATAATTGCAATTGCTCACAGTTACTTGTGAGTAATTAATCACACTAATAGTCTTTCATCATGTTTTTCTTTTTGTGTGTTACAAATCAACAGCTGCCAAAACACACAGAACTAAAGACTCCAGAGAACATTCATGTAACATGTGCAGTAGGGCCAGGACGTGCTCACACAGACCAGAGGGCTGTGGTTTGGGGGTTGATAGGTTCGGGGCAGGAGCGTGAGTGTGGGGGAGGGAGGAGGTGAGATGGCAGAGGGAGGTGGCGTGACGCGGCTGCATCCTATCAGAGCAGGATTATTTTAATTTAATTTAAAGAAACATATGCTCCGGAAACAAACACAGACAACATGTTTATTCTGTACTAGCTGAAGTCTCTAAAAGGCATTATATGTAGTTGAATGGGAACATGACATGCTGAATGCACTCTGTGTGTTTAGTGCTACAATGGGAACACTAACATCTATGCACTTTATCTATGCAAGTTTATTTGGGATAATGTAACTAATCAGTTGCATTTTCTCTTTAGATTTGGAGAAGTGAATATCTACCAAGCTACACATGAAATTGCCGCACAACTACTGTAAAGAATATTGTGTAATACATGTGTTATCACTGCAGGAAATTTTAAGAATATACAATGCCACACATCCTTTACTAAATAATGACTTGAAATTCTTAGGCTTTTTGTTTAATTAAAAATGGATTTAGACTCAAGTTGGATCACAAATAATGGGAATCAAATGACCACACCTATTTTCACATGCTGTAGGCCGCAGTTACATTCCACATTCCCCCAGCTCTGTTTAGTGTGGAAGTATCAACTCTCACTGGGCTAATATAACTTGGGAACAATTAAATATAAAAAAATATATTTTGTGTGCTTAATATGTGTGTGCAGCAGTTAAACTCTACCTTGAGATGAACAAGATATGGTTTTTACTTTTACAGAGCCGCAGCTCAACTTTAACTCCTGGGCAAATGACTTGAGGCTGCAATTAGCCTGTGCACTCTTAGCCCTCTCCCACCATCAATAGTCAAAGAGCTCCCTATGCCATAAGATTATATAATGTGTCGCACTCTCACAACATTGGTTTCCATATGTGTACTGTCCTTCAGACCTATACCCCTCCCTCTCCTCCCTGGAGTCCCACAGACCCATTGACCGCTTCCAGTCGGCCCTCTTCCACCTCAACCCCCTCCCATGGTTTATGTTTCGCCCTCCCCCTTCCATCCTGCCCATCACTTGTTTAGGATTGGCGCTGACCACACAGAGCTGGGCATTAGCCACATGTTCTCTGTGTGTCTATGTAAAACTCCGGGGAGGAGTCAGAGCTCACCTGAATAATACCTTCTTTGTGGACTATGGCTTTATAAGTCCACTTTCAAGCACTTCCAACCTTTGCATGCAGTATCCATCATTCCACACCATCCACCCGCCATGAGGACCAGGCTGAGACTTCTACTGCTGCTGGCAACAGCTGTGTGTGTATCTCACGCACAAACCAACAACAACAGCGTGAATGAAAGCAGGCAGCCGCAGGCCCAGCCACAACAGCGCAGCGTTTGGGATGAGCCAATTCGATTCACCACCAAGACCAGAGATTCCTGCACCATGGTGGTGTCTGGAGTCGGGGACTATACTCGCCTGCGTGTGTCATGCAAAGGCCAGGCTGCTGGACAGTCCTACTACTGCGACTTCCAAGGCAAACCCAACCTCTGTCGGCCATACAACCTCAATCCACGCCACTACTTCACTCAGATGATGTGGGATCTCAGGAAGCAGAACAATGCTTGCCAGGGACAGAAGGTCTACCGCCCACCAATGTGTAAGAAGTACCCAGACGAGGCCCACATGACTTACCTGTCTGCATACCCCAAGCCTGCCACTCCTAAGCCATCTAAGCCCGTCCAGGAGCCTCGAAAACCAGTGGTGCCAGTCGTCCAGCCGAAACCTGTCACAACTCCCAAGCCGGTAAAGCCTCAGCCACAGCCAGTCAGACCCCAGCCAGGCAAGGCCCCTCAGCCTAAGAAGACCACCCCCAAGCCTGTGAAGACCACTACTCGTCCCACGGAGCAACCCGATTCCAAGGCATCTCGCTTGGCTACGGAGTACTGCTGGAGGAGCTTCCATGGTATCTGCACCTACTTCATCAGCTGGTTCCAAAACTGAGTGTACATTTGGATCCAAGTGAGTAGAATCAAAACTGTGCTGCAACATGAAAACAAAGAATCAAAGAATAAATGGGCAAACAAAAAGTTGTACTGTAAAAATACTTTGTTGCTTTATTTCAGATGGGACCCAGTGGAAACTCTCAAAGGATCCTGTATAAGCTTGGAGCAAACTTTGTGGAGACCAGCACTCAACACAGCAGGATTGCACAGGCTGAGAATCATCCACGATCAATGGCCAGCTACAATGCATTTCCCTGTTTGTGGTAATAATGTAACTTAGAACACAGCAAGGCTTTCAAAGATATGGCAGGCATGTGCCTCTTGTTTGTATATGAAGACTTTGTTTTTGTATGATGGTTGGGAAAGGGAATAAAACTGAGGACTGGTGACAATCAAAGAGTTCCCTGTTTCTTTCTGTCATAAACAACATGCAGGAAGCCATTAAGACGCAGACACTAAAGATAATACAGGCAAGTGGAGGGAAGTGTCTGCGACACACTTTGTCTTTGTATGAGTGTATGAATGAACTGAGTCTTTAGAGCTGGAGTGTGCCAGGACAGAGGGGGTCTGTGTGCAGCCTGCAAACCAGGGAAAATGAATTGGAGTAAAAAAATACACCGTTTGTCTCTTTTCTCTCTGTGGAAAAGGACGCAAGCTGTTCTGCATCAGCACTTGTTTCTGTGGTTAGGACTTTATGGTTGTGTTTGTTTCCTTCCTGGATGGGTAAAACAAATTTAGTGTCATATAGGTTAAACGTTTACTCAAACGGTTAAAGAATGAAGTATAAATGTTATGCTATAAACATTTTGGATAATGACACAAATAGATTACCACAAACGTTTTTGCCCTTTGGCTCCTCCTGTATTATATTCTATGTATATTACTAAGCCATTGTAGTAAATTTGTAATAGTAGCACTTGCATACTAAACTCCCTTTAAAACATTTTTATACTGGGTTTGCAGGTGGAAAGCCACATTAAAGCAGTGACTTACTTGAGCCATGGGCAGTATTCAGAACTTAGAATTGGTCTGACCAGAAATCCACTCCCACTGGGAGAGCTGCTATAACACTGGCCCTTCCACTCCAGTCTTTGTGTTCTGTTCTTTAATATGAGAAGGGGTTCTGGGGTATTTCACCCAGGAAAGTGTGAGCTAATCTATATTCCTGCATTTTACACAATATGGGCTAATATTTTCATCAGGCTCTGAAACCCCAGTGTGCACAAACAGCACAGTAGTACACTACTGTACCAGCTCAAATGAACATCCCTTTTACAAATATATAATAAGTAATATCAGACCATCCAACATACAAGCTCATACCACTTTTCAATGATGAGGTATATTCTTCATCATCTGAACCCCACTGACTGTTAGCTGACCTTTTCCACATTATGGAAATGTATTATTATTATTATTATTATTATTGCAGTTCTTTGTTTTACCACCAGAGGTTGCAGTTGTCTCTCACAACTGAGGTTCACCTGTTGGGGAAACTTTATGTTTGATAGTCTACTCCACTGTTTAAACTCAGGTTTTCTGTTAACTTAATTTGTATCTAAAAAGTTAAGTTAAAACACATTTAATCTTGAATTTACAAAACACCATAGAAACACGCCCATATCATAAAATCTGTCTTATGTTGCAACTTCACTAAACTGGACATTTTTCTCACCATTCTCCTGCCTTAAAGGCTGGAGGGTGAAGTCGAGCGGGTGTGGTTCCGTTGTAATGTGCCATTTGATCTTTAAATTGTGAATGGTTAGGTGCCCCACAGTTTAACTTTACGCACTTTGATGTTTTGCCAGTGATACTGGGGTTTTGTTTGATCATGTCCGTTAGACGCGCTGCATTCCCACGATGTCCCTGTAATATCACACTACTACCACACTACTACCACACTATTACCACACTACTACACGGATTGTCCTTGGTCAATGGATTGTGCTGAAGTGTGTTTGGGCGGGAGAGGAGGGCGTGTAGATCTGTGCGTATGAAAGGCATGTGCGCGACCAGGGACCTCACACAACTGGACCAAACAACCCTACTCCATACATTCCACTACAGACAGTAAGTACCGTGACACCTCACCTTCTACTGCATGTTTTTGTTCTTAGTTATTTATGATATGTTTGAAGTTCTGTTCACTTTATTGTTAACCTAAAGGTATAGCTTTGAAATCGTGCAGTTTTTGGAAAAGACTTGAGCTCACTTGGACTGGGCAAACCATCCCAATGTATACGCCTTTATGATGGCTATTATTGCATTTTGTTCCTTTTTAAATAAGGCTAAAGCTCTGTTGTGTTTTTGTTGTTGTTTGTTTGTTTCTCAGGTGTTATTCTGTGCTTTGACATGCTGAGTTTACGCACGTCCTCCCTCTGGACACTGCTGTCCATCCTCACGCTCCTCACGGTGTCCTCGGGGGCTCGGGATAAACAGCGGTCAAAGGAGAGCTCACAACAGAGTGGAACCGGACCAAGTCGCGGCAGGTTCACTCTGAAGAACGGCATGCACTGCACTTGGACCACCCAAGACACGAGCAGCGGAGTGAAGATGTTGGTTAAATGTGAGAATCCTCTGGCTCGTGTCCATGGGGGAGTCACGGATGTACAGTGCGAGTACAACGCAAAACCTCAGAGCTGCCCGGCCTATCAGTCCAACCCCAAAGCATACTATAAGCAGGTGTCCCGAGCGCTCAAAAGGCTGCAGGGAGCTCTGTGCCATGAAGAGCGCGCGCTGGTAAAAGCAGGCATGTGTAAGCGCGCGCCCCGAGACGCGCATTTTAAACTGGACATTAGTACGTCCATCACTTCGGCTCAGGCGGGTATTGACCCCACTCCTAAAAGTTCCTCCACCACTAGCAGCACCACTACCACCACCAGAACAACCTCCCCAACCGCTCCTGTCCCCAGTGGGACACCTGCGGACTGCAAGCGTCCCGCCGATCACCGTCACGTGGCACAGGAGTACTGCAGCAGCTCGTGGGCCAGCGTGTGTGCTTTCTTCTTTTCCATGTTACAGAGTGAAGACTGTTAGCGGAGAACACAGGGCATGGACTGAGAGAAAACCATTTTTGTAGGCTTAGTCCCTTTTTTATTATTTTATTTTCGGCATATCAAACTTTTCATGGGTGCTATAATGAGGTCATTTTAAATTTCATAAGCTCCACGTGCTTTCAGAAAATACTTCACTTTAACACAGCATGTAAGTTTGAAAGTACACAGCTCTACTTACTTGAAGGTAGTAGTTTTACAGTCTTCTATATAATAGGGAGATATGCGAAATATTTTTTAAAATTTTCTGCACAAGGAGAACTTTATCTTACAATCACACTTGTACAACTGTATTTATGCACCATAAATAAATGCTTTTATTTAACATTTTGTCATGTTATTTTGCTAGAACTTCGTATTTGGATCCAAAATGTCACCACAGCTCCTATGTCATCCTATTTTTAACCTTATTTTAATGTTTATTTTTATTTTATCATAGTTTATCCTTTATTTTATGTTGCACCATAACGCCAAAGCAAGTTCCTAGTTTGTGAATTTTGTTCACTGATGGCAACAAAACTGATTCTGATGCTGATGCAAATTTCATGCAAATCTTTAAAATCTATTTTAGCCTGTGTAAAATCTCTTACACTCATGATGAAAGAGCTGTGATGTGAAATCAAGTGATTGTACCAAGCATAGAACCAGCGCTCACTCCCCTGTTTCCTGCTGCACTCTCTAATTACATTCACAGCCACAGCACATTTGGTTTATACACTGAGATATACATCGAAATCCCGAACAAGTGCAAGCCCAGATGTAGGATTTATACTCCGTCTGTTTAACCCTGTGACCCCTGACCTGATCTTCTTTTTAACACACTTCCAAACACAACTGCAGTGATTTCCATCCTCTTTAACAGAAATGCACTCACTTTGATGGTGCAACACACATTTATGTAAAGATATAGTTTTACTGACAACTCAAGGACACATTCCAGTGGCACCACATGCAGGAAGGAAGTTGTTAGAGGTTAAAGGTCAGGGGTGAAGGAGGAAATGAGGATCCCATCTATACACCCCCTCCCTTCTATAGTCTAAAGTGCATGTACTTTGTTTCTATAATCTCCTAACACATCTCAGCTTGGATCCAAAGCCAAATAATGGACTGTGTTTTTTCACACAGAAATCCTCCATTAGCCTATATCCGACAGGGTTTTGAACATGTACTGCATGTATGCATTTGTTGTTACCAGTCTCCAAGTGTAAATTGGCAGAAATTGTCAATCTCGCCAAAAAAACAAAGACTCCTCTCTTAGGTTTGTACTTACTTGAATTATGACTATAATGTAAATATGGCTACACCCGCCCAAATTCAGTCCAGTTCCTGGACTTCACACTTTCTTGAAGTAGTGCATGAGCAGGTGTTGAAGTTGGGTGTGTTCTCTGGTCCAGTGCAAATAGAGTATATTTGACACATCCTTAGATTACAAGGTCAGCAGTGGTGATAAAACATCAGATAAAACTGTACAACAGTATGGATGGAGTTCCCAATAGGCTCATATTTAATTTATTATGTTCGGATGAAATTCAGGGATTCTTTAAAACAAGTTACTACATAGATGTTAAGACACAAAAATGCTGGTTGAGTGTAAAGTTATCCAATAAAAGCTACTCATACGAGTTTTCAGCCACCAATCACAGCACTTGGAGCCATGGTGTGTGAGTCATCCTTCTTCTGATACACATTTGATACAGTATAAATGTGCAGACTCCACATGACCAGACATCAGATTATGTGACGCAAACGTCTACATTCTGCAGTCACTCAAAAACATGGAAAGAACTGTATAGATTGATGTAGTTTTGTATTTTAGCAAATATTTGACCTGTAAGTTTAGTGTTTATGCCCTTTATGTAAAAGAATTTTGCCTCTGTGGCTCGCTCATCATGGTAATAATGGCTTCAAGTCTAGTCTTGTTTCTTTTTCGGAAGTGCCAGAGGAAACTAAACAGTCACCTATGAGATACGTTTTTGTTAGCTTCTCCACTATTACCACACTCCTTACACAATCCCTTTGAAGCTTCTGGGCTAGTAACACACAGAAGAATGACACTCCAAACAAAAGATTAAGGCCTGATATTTACTATTCATTTGGATACATCTTGCTTTGCTCTTGCCATACACTCAAACATACACAAAGGCATGTATGTATTTTAGAGTTCTTTCATATGGGTGCAGATTACAATTGCCTGGCATTTAGAAAGTGTGGTTTTATCAGTTATCACTTCAGTCATATTGTTTTGACTTCTCTCAAAATAGTGTTGTTTTTTTGTTTTTTTATTTGATCCAAGGCGCTGTGGAGCTAAATTAAGATTAATGACGGAGTAGCAGTAATATGTCACCACTGTTCTACAGTGATTCCCAACCTGGGTACCGGATCTTTGTCTAGTCAAAGGATCAGACCATCAAAAGTTTAATTTGTAAAGAGTAAAAAAAAAATCAAAGAAATAATTGGAAAATTGCTGTTAGTTTGTCTGATTATTTTTTTTAATCATCTAATGCATTTGTTGGGGCTCCTGTTTTTGGTCCAGTATTTGGCTGAAAGATTGGGATCCGCAGCTCTTGGAGTCTTCTGTTTTGGTGATCCAGGGTAGGGATTCCTAAAGTGGGGTTCCCAAAAGCTATTTTGAATGGAACAAAATTAGGACTTCTTGCATGTGTCAGTTTCTTTTTTCAGCCTGGTCCTGGGATTGTTGCAGGGTGATTTTGGGGATTCTGAAAAGGTAAACTTTCCGAATTTCAATTTCTAAATGTGGTATTTGTTATCTCCAGCTCCCATTACTTGTTTGATATTCAGAAATGTGCATTAGAACATTGACGTGATTGTAGTGGTTGCAATTATGGCAAGATATGTGGTAAACTCTATTAATATTAATACATCATAAGCCCATACTACCTTGATAATTTCCAGTCTGATCAAGATCAGGGCTCTGCTGATTGTGCAAACCCATGTGGGCCTAGTATGGCATCTATCTTACATGATGGATATGTCCTGACAGCCCCTCCCCTTCTAAAGTCATTTCGAACTTGAACTTGTGTTTGCTTCTAACTTATGTTCACAGCAGGAGCTTGTCAGGTTTACAAAGCTGGAGGCAACATGAGGGGTAGGATAGCAGGAGAAAAAACATGAAAACACAACTCAGTGTTCCAGTAAGTTGACCTACAAATCAGATAACCCAACACATGCCCACCCACAACCTCCTGCACCCATACATAGAGGGAGGAGTCAGGGGTATTGTTCCTGTTGTGGCTCGAGGTGGCCTGACCCCACACCCTGCAATTCAGACCGCTTTATTGGCTGACAGTTACTACAGTAACCATCAAGTTCAACTGCCTCACTCACAAAAATAACAGAAGGTAATGAGAGTGGCAGGACCTGGGCTGACCCAAACTTGACATACTTACATAACAACAACATAGGGGGCAACAACTACTGACATGTCACCAGCACGATAATACCCTGTCTTAACATATCATGCGATGACACGTAGGGCAGGTGCCACTGGAAAAAATCTGTTGTATGGATGCCAATAAATTTGTATATCTGTTGGCATAGGCCTACTAGAATATGTGTAATTAATGTGAGTTCAACATATTCTTGCCTATAGGCCTACTCCCTTTACCAAATCATTGAATAATCATCAACAATATGGACATTTAAGGTTAAAACAACACAATAGTTTTATATGCTCATGCAAAATATGAATTCAGATTAATTAGATTACTTAAAGTCTCAGATTATAAAACCATCAGGTAATTTTGTTGGCAATCACTTGAGGTTTTTCTACAAAGTAATATAACATTCCTATTGAAAAAGCTCCATCTAGTGGCCAACACGAGTTATTGCATGAGTAAAAAAATACATGCAAAAATATCGAACTTACTTGATCAATTTAGTTTATTATTGCATTTAATGGTTACAAAGTGCAACAAGACTATTAACAATTTGTTTTAAAAATGATAACATAATGACTTCAGTGGCAAAATATTAGTAGACCAAAGCTGCTTTCATACTCTGTCATAGGTACAATGTTAGCTACCATTCAGACATATTACTGGAGAATATAGTTTTAGACCTGAGAGCCGTCTGTCACTCACAAGCATGATTCATATGAAAAGAGACTTCCACAAGCAAAGGCACTTCTTTAAAAACTATGTGTTCATGCATCGTCACCTCCACAGAGTAACAGTAAAGCCTTACGATAGTCCCCACCGGTGTCACCCTGTAACACATTTGAATAATATCATCATCATAAAATCATGAAAAGGACTTAAAATGCATCAGTAAAATCTTAGTAGTAGTATTTTGAAGTACAGGTGTTTACCTTAATCATGGAGTGCAGGGAGCAGGCAAACATCCTCCTAAACTCCTTTCTGATGTCCAACATGTCCACCTCACTGCGGGTCACCATCACTCTGATCAGAGTGGCGTCATCTGTCCCTGCCCCCTGACACACAAAAAGGCTACTGATTACTCATAATTGACTTTTAATGAAAATGTTAGCACTGCATCTCATTAGCTTCTATAAATATAAAATAATCCAACTTTTTAAAAACTTACCTTCATGGCATAGTACAGGCTTTCAGCAAAATAAGCTGGAACGCTCCTGGCACACTTGACTTTACAGAGCGAGAGAAGGAATATTACACTATCAAGTTTAATTTTACATTTCTACAACTCTGACAAAATCTGTTTTCTTACCAACAGCAAGAAGCAGTGCTCTGAGATTTCCTGATGTCTCCCTTTGAATGCTTTCCTCCATCTCAAATCCAGACATTTTCATGTACGCATCAAACACTGTAAAAAAACAGTGGCCTGGTTAATAAATTGACTTGAAATATTTCTATGACAGACAAAATGTTTTCTGTCACCTTTCCTCAGGTGCTCTGCGCTGCGGTTGCCCAAGATTGTCACAAAAGACTGCTCATCGGTGCCGTACTTCTCCTCTCCCGCCTTGAATAGTGCCTAAACATACAGAAAAAGTTGTTGCTCTTCAACCAAAGATACAGTATTTTATTAACACCACTAGAGGGAGGTATAACATTGAATATTTTCCTCCTACCAACAAAAGCATGTGATGGTCACACTAAGACAAAGGACAAGGGCTGCATTCATACTGAAGAGTAAACGAACAATAAAACTAACCTGAGCATCAGCCTCAATGTTTCCCTCCTGGATGCCAGTCTGCCTGTTCCCCTAAGAACACACAGTAATACAAATATTGACATAGCAGGAAAAAAAAAGTTAATCATAAAATCAGTTAGTAAATGATACCTGCAGCAGAATGACCAGAAGTCTCTTAAAGTGTCCTGAAGTGTCTCCACATACGTCCTCCTCCAGGTTGTCATCATACTCTGAGGAAGATTACTCCCATTATTTTAGAACCACTTAATCCACAGATCACAAGTACAAGTCTTGTGCAACACTGCATTGTTTCAGAGAGCTGCAGCCCCTTTGGTCAGTGTTGAAATCTTGTAGGCAAACTGAATGACTCAAGTTCTAGAGAATGAATACTCAGGATGATAAACAGACATCATCAATATTCATGAGTTCTAGGCATAAGAATTCCCTTTTGATTTGATTTGGCATGTCAATGATCCGTTATGGCAGTAATGCAATTCAAATCAAAATATTATATATTTTGTATGGGGAAAGGGCCACAGAAAATCCTTAAAATGAAATCAGAAAGGAATTATTTGGCTGAAAACCATGAATAGGTTGATAATGTCATAATTTCAGATGTATTGCTGGGACATCTATATTTCTATGGGAGATTCACAGTTTTTTAATAAAATATCCAAATTTATGGTTCACAAATGTCCAACCTTACCATTATTTGTTTTGCACTGGCTCCACAAACCTGCCACATTGATTTTATAGATTTAAGTCCATTCAACTGTCTTGGGTTGAATACAGGCACCAAGTTCTGAAGCTGTTGTGAAACTCTGACAGAGAAGACATTGAACTTCATATCCATTTTTGTTTCATGTGGATAGCCCGAATAAATATAACTATAGTCAGATTTATGGTTATATATTTCTAAACTGCAAATTCTACTATAAAATTCTAACCTACCCTCAAGCTTTTAAACTATACAACTATATGAATTCTAGGTTGTAACCTACTCAGTTTGCACCATCGCCTTGATATGTAAAATGTGCATATAGAATTTATTATATAATTTATTAATGAAGTGATTTTGTAGTACCTTTTCTGTATGCAGCCACTATTTCCTTCACTTGCTGGGCCGTTCTGGAAGCCAGGATCTCAATCAGCACTTTCTCATCGGTTCCAGCCCCCTAAACAGACATGCAAATTCATTTTATAGTACGATGTAGTTCCATATGGGAGGTCAGTAACTTACGACAACATGGCAAATTACCTTGATGGCATCGCGGAGGGATGTGACATCATAAGCAAGGGGTGGGGTCATTAAAGCCACAATAAGGCTTTCAAATTTACCCCCAAGCTCTCCTTTTAGATCATCTATCAGATCCTAAACATAAGAAAACATTTCTAAAGTCAATGTATTTTAAGCATTCTATCATTATAATTTTTGAAGTTGATTTTATTGCTGTGTTTTTCAGATTTGTGCAGATCTTCAAAGTGACCTGGCATTGTGTGTACTAACCTTTCCAAAGAGGGTTTTGTAGGTGTTCTTGATCTCCTGCCTCTGGGTATTACTGCGAGCGGTCAACAGCTGCAAGATGGCATCCTCGTCAGTCCCTATGGCAACAATGCCCATGATTACTTGACAACAGCTCGTTTACAACACCAGGTGATGATTAAACTACAGCAAATAATAACAGGAAGTACATCTGAACACGAAACTAACATGAAGGCCGGAAATGATAAAGGTTAACCTGTTGCTAGGTAACAACTAAGTAGGTGTTGCTGGAATAGTCATTTAGCAGAAGTTAAAACAATAGTAAGTGTGTTTCATACAATAAAGAAAATTCCATCAAAACAATTTAAATGCTAAAAAAATATTAGATAAAATTACAAGAAACTCAATGTAACCTTTCAAAAAAAGTGTATAAAGTGATACTTCAGGCCAGGACCTCAACCACGATGTCTACAGTAAAATGTGTTTACACACAAATATTGTCCACTCCAAAAGGTACATACCCAGTATTAACACAGCACAGTCAAAAAGCCCAAAATATGCCACAGAAAAAAAAGTTAACATGGAAATATGTGACCAAACATACAAACACATGTCACTTCTATCAAACATAAGCTAAAGAATCAATTCCACATTGTTCATTTGAGTCTGCAGTACTCAGTGAATGTTATCTACTTGTGTGTAATAAATAGTAATAATGAGCAGCCCTGGTCTAGGTGAGGTTTTGTTGACATAGCGACCCATATAATTACATCTCTGGTCTGCATCCGTGTTTGCTAACCCTGCTCTCCTAATGACTAACTGCTGTCTGGGTGGAGCCTCAAAGTGACTTTACTATAGCTATTGTTTAGGGAATATCCAATGAAGTGTCAAATTGGTCGACTCTAGGTTTCCACCCATGACTGATTCCCCTATTATGGGTCCTATTACAACAAAGAGGCATCCGAGCTCACCCAGTCCTTTCATAGCCTTGTGCAGGACCTCGGCATCTGCACTGGCGTTGAAGTTACCACTGGGTTTGATGGTTCCTCTGCTGGCCTGCAACACAAAAGCGTACATTGAAATTTAAAATGACAAAAAATAGGTGTTGGTTAGTAAGCACAGCCAGTTTTGTTGAAAAAAGTTGCCATTCCCAAATGAATTCTCACTTATTAGAAGGCATGAAAGGCAGAGACTAGGCACGATGCTGCTTGAACGTATTAAATTCCAGATGTTGTTTTGTAAACTATTTGCACCCGAAGCACACATTATTTGGAATATTTCACAAATCCATAAATATTTTTTTAATAATATGATACTTGCATAAATATTAGTGCACAGTTGTTAGTCATAATGAATAAATAGACCTTCTAACAATTACTAAGAGGTTTATTGTAAAATAATTTGTAAATATTATATCAGATTTGCCATGTGTCATTTAAATGGGAGATCTTAATGTCAATTATTAGAAAAAAAAACAAAACAAAGCATATTAAAATTGGCAAAATAACATCTCCATTTGACAAGGCAGGTGGCAGATCCTCCAAATGTTGTCACAATACTAACTTGATTTCGATACTAAGGAATAGGCTTGACACTCAATATTGATTCCGATACAATAATGAATAGAATGTGATTTTCAACATTAAATCTTAGTACTTTCTTTTACATTCCCATGTGGCCTTATATCTGTGTAATCCGTCAGTCGATCAGGCACGTTCCATAGCGGTCCATGGGTGTACACTAGTCTATGTGTCTTGTTCTGGTACAGCTCAAGATCATTCTAAAGCTATTCAGGAAAAGGTTCATGTCTGTCCTGTGAATGTGACAATTTTAGTTTTGATACCTGCTGAAATGAGCATCTAGTTTTTATACTAGTTTCAGTATCAATTAGTATCTAATTTTTGATACTTCTTCCACCAGAAAAGTTAAATATTGTCCCTTATATACTAAATGACTTAAATAACAACATAAAGAGTATTTGTATAATATTAACATGTTCACTGTGATGTCAAACAGTCAAAACAAGACCATTTCAGCCTCATTGTGTTTTTATTTCAAAAAAAAAAAAAAAAAAAAAAAATCATTTGATGTAACACAACCAAATGTAGGGTGAGCTTGATTAGATTTACATTTGATTTTCTAAAATAGCCAAGTCCCCAACCCTCACCCCTCCTTTTAGTGTTCTCTTGTTATTTCTGTGGCGTGATGTTTGGACCTGAAACTGCTGGAATTTTGACTCTGGAAATCCTGAAAAAATAGCCAGTCTGCAAAGAAATTTCACTAAACAACCACTTTCTGTCCAACCCTGTAGGAGGAATTCACTAACACCAATGTGCCTCCATTAATTATAAACTCACAAGGTAAACCAAATCGAATCAATGCAGTGAGCAAACAACTGGACAGCTGCACAATGGAAGGTTATCAGGAAACTAAAAACAATACAATTCCTATCATTTCAAGAGGAATGGCTCATCTATGTGCTTGTGTTACTAAGGCGAGTTGGTACATGATAAGAGGCTGGGGTCTTCGGAGGGTGGTATGCTAGGCTTCCATAAGTCCAGAACACCATTATCGCATTAGATATGTATGCTATAGATTTTTATACAGAATCAATGTTCTACCTTACACCCACTTATAAAACCATATAAATTATGACCATAACATTCCACATGTATATTTTAAGTTCAGCCTGGTCAATGTTTTCATTCAGAGCATGAACCGTCTAATCTTGTTCTGTCACATTTGATACGATTTACATAGTTATGTTTTGTATGCTTCGATTTAGTTACAGATAGCACATGAAATGTTTGTCAAATATGTACTGGTAATTTTTTTTTTTCCAACAGTTATCAAAATACCTGAAATTCCAACCTCACCACATACAGCATTAAACCATCTTGCATATTCAGTTACAAGAGTTTTTATTGACAAAAAGAAGAAAAAAACAACAACTTATGGGCTCGCTTCTCCACAGATCTGACCTGTTTTTTGCTCGTAGCAGGCGTTACCTGCTTCTCTCCATGGAGATGCCTTAAATGCTATACTCTGGAACATGCCATGAAAATGTCTTCATGAGGCCCCCCCCCCCCCCCCAATTATAGTTTAGTTTTAAGCATATGAACCTAAATCTTCCCATCACCAAAAAACTATTTATAGGTTGGTAGTATTGAAAATCTATACCGTATTAACATTGGGTCAAGTGAATCATTGGAAAATCTAAAGTTTTTCATTTACTCTACGCTGATGTGGTGATTTCCCTTTAAGAGAGAGGCTGGCTCCAGTGGAAATATGTGTATAAACTCACAGAGGTGGAGAGACAGACAGAGACCCACCCGAATGGACTGAAGCCCATGCACACGATGACTCATACACAAAACCACAAACTTCCCCAAACTATCCGCTCTTCCTTACACATAGACAAATATGTTTTAACTTTTAACCAAGCAGTGGCCTGTCTCGTAGTCAAAGTAGCTCCGACCATGTACCCAATATGAAAAAGTTTAAGATGTAGGCTAGTTCAAATGAAAATGAAACCAAAGTTATCCTGGCACGTTAGAGTTGACAGAAGAGCTGTGGAGTGCCAGACTTTAAAAGATAGTGTCAAAATATTCCAAAGGTTAACTTTGGTTTTATTACAGTTCACCCTGTCACAAAATACTATGTCAAAATAATATTCTAAGTTGAAAATGGATTACATAACATTAAGTGGGCGTTGTCTGAGAGTTCAGGGGATAAAAAAAACCCTAGCTTATTACCATAAATAACGGATTTTATTTGAGTGCATTGAAAAGAATGTAAAAAAGGTAGCCTACTCACCATTTTTAAGGCAGTCTTGAAGTCAGAAGGATAGTCAGATAGGGAACGAGAAGGGAGTCTGCTGGGTAAAAAGGGGGAAAAAATAGTTGTTTTAGTTGTAGCCTACACCGCTGAGGGGAGCTTTACAGTAAACATCTTCTTAAAGCAAAATGCACATTGACAAAAAACTTTTTTCCGGTTAACACGTCTTCACGTTCAATTTCGACAAAGATAGACCATAGGTGTCCCAGACTCACCTGGCCGATGCTCTGGTCTTCACTGAATAGGGTAAAGTTCGCTGTAGTGGTGGAAACTTACCGTGAGCAGTGGCTGTCACCCTGTGGAGCTGAGGTAGAAGCGGAACCGAGCGCAGACTGTGAGCGAAGAGGGACTGACTTACGCTCCTGCACGAGATAAAGACCAGCTGCGCGCGCGCGTGTCTCAGCCGGGCTGTGAGCGCGCGCGTGAGCCACACCCAGGAGCACGAGCGTCCCCTAGTTTAAAGAACTCTGGGAAATGTTGTATCATTGAGCTTAAGTCACAGGCGTAGGCTCTGCAGTTGTGGTATACTGCGGAATAGTAGCATCATATTCACAAACGTTAGCCTGTCTCTGTAGTTAGGCTGACTTTTTGGATTTAACTAAAGAACAAACACAAACGGGTAAGTAATTTTGGAGTTCCGACAGGAAGGGTGGGCTTTTTCCCTTAAAATTTTACATGTAACAAAGTGAACTGAAATTATGATCGCAAGTTATAGTTTGGGTGTAGTAAACAGAATATATATTTTTACAATAAATTATTAAATAAAAAAAACTCATTGTATTCAAAACCACTGGCTGTATTTGCATGCGCACAAAAATCAGATCATGAAAATCAGATGACTCACATCAAATTAGGCAGTTTGTGCCTACTTTAATAATTTTAATACAGACAACTCCATCCCAATCAGATTTTGAGTGTGTCAAGATCCCAGTCTGTGTGTTTCTGTGCTGTCTTTCTCCTCCCTTCTGTGTCCTTGTCTGGAGCTGGACGGGGACTCTGGCACCACCCACTACACACCTGCAGCCCATGAGCAATCCAGCCTGCACCTAGGGAGTACAAAGGGACTGAGAATCCTCCACACTCCACCGGATCGTCCGTGTATCCTCCGTGGTACAGATCCGCTTGGCTCAGTCTAGTTTTTGTGATTATGGTCACAGTACTCAGCTGTTTTTTTCTCGTTTTTTTTTGTTTTGTTTTTGTCAGATTCTGCTTCTTGGGCCCACCTTGCATCTCCACCTACGCCCCCTGCTCCCTACTATTTACTCCGTCAACCAACATTCACATTTCCCTGTGTAATAAACTCTGCCAAACTTTTACCCCGAGTCTGTACCTTTGATCCCCCCAGATGTTAGACAGTGTGCATGTAACTGCAGCCTCTGACTCCTTTCATTTTTAGGGATAAATGGTCTACTAAGTATAATTTGCAATATATTTATATTTTCTAGGTGCTCGTTAACTATGCCACTTGTATCCTCTGTTCTTAATCATCCATATACTACTCATAATCATATTTTCATAGTTGCTTATTCAGTGATATACAGTATGATTAGGCTTGCTATATTTCAGTTTCAGATTTATTGAACAATAACAACATTTTAAGAACATCAACTACTATGAAACTTTACTGTTCAGTGTTGAAAACACAATTTATATACATTTAGGTTATTGCTAAAGACCAACGTCCCTCCCTGAACCGCCACCTTAACGTGGTGGAGGGGTTTGAGCACCTGAATGATCCTGGGAGCTATGTTGTCGGGGGCTTCATGCCCCTGGTAGGGTCACCCATGGCAAACAGGTCCAGGGGGACGGGTCAGACTAAGAGCAGTTCAAAAGCCCTTTATGATGCGAGAAGAGCAAAGGCCAGTTATGTCGCCCGGACCAGCGTCACCGGGGCCCCACCCTGGAGCCAGGCCTGGGGTGGGTCCTCGAGAGTGAGCGCCTGGTGGCCGGGCCTTTCCCCATGGGGCCCGGCCGGGCCCAGCCCGAAGGAGCGAAGTGGGGCCGTCCTCACGTGGACCCACCACCCGCGAGAGGATCCATAAGGGGCCGGTGCAGAGAGATCCGGGCGGCAGTCGACGGCGGGGGCCCCGACGACCGGATCTCCGGACATAGAGACTAGCTCTGGGGACATGAAAGCTGGGGATGAAGGAGCCTGAGCTTGTGCGGGAGATTGAGTGTTACCGACTAGATATAGTCGGCCTTGCCTCCACGCATAGTTTGGGCTCTGGAACCCAACTCCTTGAGAGGGGCTGGACTCTCCATTTCTCTGGCGTTGCCCGCGGGGAGCGGCAGCAAGCTGGTGTGGGCTTGCTCATTGCCCCACAGCTCAGCCGCCACGTGTTGGAGTTCACCCCGGAGAATGAGAGGGTCGCGTCCCTGCGCCTTCGGGTCGGGGACAGGTCTCTTACTGTTGTGGCAGCCTACGGGCCAAACAGCAGTACCCGACCTTCTTGGAGTCCCTGGGGGGGACTGTCTAGTGCACCCGGTGGGTGCACTAGACAGTGCACCCACCGGGGACTCCGTTGTTCTCCGGGGGGGACGCCCACGCCCCCAAGCGTATCGTGAGGGTTTGTTGGGAATGTCTGGCGGAGCCTTCTGTCAGGGGGGTCTTCTTCAACTCGCACCTCCGGGAGAGCTTCTCCCTGATCCCGGGGGAGGCTGGGGACATGGACTACGAGTGGGCCATGTTCTCCACTTCTATTGTCGATGCGGCTGCTCGCAGCTGTGATCGTGGTGCTTGTTGCGGCGACAACCCCCGAACCCGGTGGTGGACACTAGAAGTAAGGGATGCTGTCAGGCTGAAGAAGAAGAGTCCTACCAAGCCTTGTTGGCTTGTGGGACTCCTGAGGCAGCTGACAAGTATCAGCAAGCCAAGCGTGCCGCGGCTCGTGCTGTGGAGGCAAAAACTTGGGGTTGGGAGGAGTTCGGGGAGGCCATGGAGGAGGACTATCGGACGGCCTCAAAGAAATTCTGGCAAACTGTTCGACGCCTCAGGAGGGGGAAGCAGTGCTTCACCAACACTGTTTACAGTACGGGTGGAGAGCTGCTGACCTCAACTGGGGATGTTGCCGGACGGTGGAAGGAATACTGTCACGTCTTCCGAGGAGGAAGCCGAGGCTGGGGACCCAGAGGCGGACTCGTCCATCACCCTGGCCGAAGTCACTGAGGTGGTTGGCAAACTCCGCGGTGGCAAGGCTCCGGGTGTTGATGAGATCCGTCCCGAGTACCTCAAGTCTCTGGATGTTGCGGGGCTGTCTTGGTTGACACGTCTCTACAACATCGCGTGGCGGTTGGGGACAGTACCGCTGGACTGGCAGACCGGGGTGGTGGTCCCTCTGTATAAGAAGGGGGACCGGAGGGTGTGTTCCAATTATAGGGGAATCACACTCCTCAGCCTTCCCAGTAAGGTCTATTCCAGGGTACTGGAGAGGAGAATCCGACTGAACCTTGGATTCAGGAGGAGCAGTGTGGTTTTCGTCCCGGTTGTGGAACACTGGACCAGCTCTATACTCTCCAACGGGTGCTCGAGGGTTCATGGGAGTTTGCCCAACCAGTCCACGTGTTTTGTGGATCTGCAGGAGGCATTCGACCGTGTCCCTTGTGGTGTCCTTTGAGGGGTGCTCTGGGAGTATGGGGTCCGGGGTCCTTTGCTAAGGGCTGTTCGTTCCCTGTACGACCGGAGCAGGAGCTGTGTTCGCATTGCCGGCAGTAAGTCAGACTTGTTCCCGGTGCATGTTAGACTCCGCCAGGGCTGCCCTTTGTCACCGGTTCTGTTCATTATATTTATGGACAGAATTTCTAGGCACAGTCAGGGGCTGGAGGGGGTCTGGTTCGGGAACCACAGGATCTCATCTCTGCTGTCTGCAGATGATGTTGTTCTGATGGCTTCTTCGAGCCAGGACCTGCGGCAGGTACTGGGGCAGTTTGTAGCCGAGTGTGAAGTGTCTGGGATGAGAATCAGCTCCTCCAAATTTGAGGCCATGGTTCTCGACCGGAAAAAGGTGGTTTTCCCTCTCCGGGTGGGTGGGGAGTCTTTGTCTCAAGTGGAGGAGTTCAAGTATCTCGGGGTCTTGTTCACGAGTGAGGGAAGTATGGAACGTGAGATTGACAGGCGGATCGGTGCAGCGTCTGCAGTGATGTGGTCGCTGTATCGGTCCGTTGTAGTAAAGAAGGAGCTGAGTCGAAAGGCAAAGCTCTCGATTTACCGGTCAATCTACGTTCCTACCCTCACCTATGGTCATGAGCTCTGGGTCATGACCGAAAGGACAAGATCGCAGCTACAAGCGGCCGAAATGGGTTTCCTCCGCAGAGTGGCTGGGCGCACCCTTAGAGATAGGGTGAAGAGCTCAGTCACACGGGAGGAGCTCGGAGTAGAGCCGCTGCTCCTACACGTCGAGAGGAACCAGCTGAGGTGGCTTGGGCATTTGCTCAGGATGCCTCCTGGACCCCTCCCTAAGGAGGTGTTCTGGGCATGTCCCACCGGGAGGAGGCCCCGGGGAAGACCCAGGACACGCTGGAGAGACTATGTCTCTCGGCTGGCCTGGGAATGCCTTGGGATCCCACCGGAAGAGCTGGAGGACGTGTCTGGGCTGAGGGAAGTCTGGGAGTCCCTGCTTAGACTGCTGCCCCCGTGACCCGGCCTCGGATAAGTGGAAGAAAATGGATGGATGGATGGATAGATGGATGGATGGATAAAGACCAACGTTGTTCCATTACTGTTGTATTGTACAATATTTTAATTCATAACTTCCAAAAAGATTGCATTCTAAAGCAAAACTATAATGAAAAACAAATTAGGATAAACAATATGTACAATTCAAGAGTACATTTCATAGGTAACAAAGGTCATAAATTCATCCATAAAGTTTGGTCCAGTATAAACCAGTCCTCAGTGTACAAAGAGCTGCTTTACTCCACCTCCTTGATGGTGGGGCCCCTGGGAGCTGCAGCTGCCTGCAAGGGGAGCCCTGGTACAACTCAATGATGATGGAGTTGCACACTTTCTCCAGCTCTTTCTGCTTGTTCTGGTACTCATCCACCTCAGCCACCTGGTTGTTGGCCAACCAGCTCATGGTTGGCCAACAACCAGAGCCACTTGTCCAGCAGCTTCTTGCAGTCGTCCTGGATCAGCTTGCTGCTCACAGCCTCATCTTGCACACTATTCTTCATAGTGAACACATAGGCCTCCAGAATGTTCTTGGCACTGACCCTGTTCCTCTGGGCTTCATCCTCAGCTTTGAACTTCTCGGTGTCCTGCACCGTCTTCTGAATCTCCTCTTTTCTTAGTCAGGCTTTGTCGTTGGTGATGGTGATCTTGTTCTCCTTGCCAGTGCTCTTGTCCACCATCGACACCTTCAAGATGCTGTTGGCATTGATGTCAAAGGTGACCTCGATCTGAGGGACCCCTCTGGAGGCAGGAGGATCCCCGTCAGTTCAAAGGAGCCCAGCAGGTTGTTGTCTTTGGTCATGGCATACTCCCCTTTGTACACCTGGATCAGGACCCCAGGCTGCTTGTCGGAATAGGTGCTGCAGGTCTGGGTCTGCTTGGTGGGGATGGTAGCTGTGTGTTTGATCAGGACCATCATGACTCCTCCGACCATCTAGATGCCCATGCACACAAGGGCTATGTCCAGCAGCAGCAGATCCAGCAGAACCTTCCCAGAGATGTCCCCAAGGATGATATCAGCTTGGACAGCAGTGCCATAGGCCACCTCCTCATTTGTGTTGATGATCTTGTTCAGATTGTGGCCATTGAAGAAGTCCTGCAGGATTTTCTTGACTTTAGGATCCTGATTGACACCCCAACCAGAACCATATCATGAATCTGTCCTCGTCCATCTTGACGTTTCTCAGGGCCTTTTCCATAGGCTCTGTTTTATGCACAATTTGAACTGTTGGCCCAGGCTGCGAGATGGTCCATGGAAGAGAGAGCCTTTTTGAGCTATGTAGCCCCCATCGCCCTGGTGAACAGCTCATGGCACTCTCTATCTGGCACTCTCGCATCTATGCCCACATGCCACCTTCCATACAGTCTGAACTGGCTCAGGATTATTTTCTACACATCCTGTTGCTGTCTGATCTGTCATACAGATACTCATGGTGCACCTTAGATCACTACAAGAAGCACTGGGTCTGGTGATGGAGAGGGAGTTGCTGGGTGCCCAGACGGCGGCTTCTAGGAACAATGTTTAATAGAATATGGCAAGTGTTCCATCAGAGACCTCCAAGCTGAGTGAGCTTATTCAGTGGGTGAGTGCTGTCACATTCGAGAAAAAACACAAACCCAGGCCACAATGTCAACTGTGGAAGCAAGACACACAAACCAGGGTCAAAATTTGAGTCACGAATTTTTGCAGCTATGTGGGAAAAGCTAGGCTCTAACAAAATTCGCACAACCCTTCTACACCCACAAAGTGATGGACTTATTGAAAGATTCAACCTCACCTTGGCCCAACAGCTTGCTATTGTCACAGCCAAGCACTAGCGAGACTAAGACACGCTGTTGCCATTTTTTTATTTTTTATTTATTCGTTTATTTGAATAGGGACAATGCACATTAATCAACATTTCTGTAAATGCGCCAGTATTAGCTATACAGCTAGTTTCCAACTGCAGTCCCTATGGCAAGATGTAAAATGCCACCACACATAAAATACAAAGTTAGTATAAATAGTTTGGTTATTAGTAAAATGTTCTTAAAGTTAGTGCAGATAAGCAGGCAATTAGTAAAACACTGTGACAAAGACAGACAAAATCTACAGCCATAACACAGAACAGATGAGGCCAGCAGGCAGCACATGGCAGCACAATTTCACATTTGGTGATCACAGGCTTGATTCAGAAGTAACCTTTTTTTTTTTACCATGATTTTAAAAGTCCTGAATGACTCCACACTTCTGATGTGAGACAGTGTTCCAAAACTGGACCGCCCGTCCTCTCTTACAGATCTGTTGCCCAGGACTCTACTGCCTGTTCCCCTGCACTCCTCATACTTCCAAGGGAGATTTGGACTCCAGATGATGATGATGGGGAGACCAACAGGTGCTGCAGCCTCCCCTCCAAGAGCAGAGTATGCCCGGAAACTTCAGGACTGACTGGAATCAGCTCACGTGTTTGCCAGTAACCAGCTTCTAAGTGCAGAAGCTATACAGAAGAGACACCATAACATGCACTCCAAAGGATGTCCTTTTGCAGTGGGAGACCAGGACTGGGTGTATGACCGTGTGTGGAAGCTGGCCCAAAGTGGTCAAAATCAGAGGCAGATATAAAATAAAAAGTGTCTTTTACCAGATGGAAATTTATTTAAAAGATGTCTCCGGTTGAATAAGGAGGAAAGAAGAAAACAACATTAACTAGAAAAATAAAACAACAAAAAAAACAAAACAGAAAAAACGAAACAGAAAACAAGCAACTTAAATTAAATATGCATCCCAAAAACAAAAGTGTTTAAAATAACACAATAAACACTTAAATATTGAAATCAAAATACACAAAGACCCTGAAACAAAAAAGAACCAGCTCTCCCCTCCACATGGTCCAGCTCTTGCATAGTCTTTGACAGACTGGGAGAGGTTGTGTGCAGGGTACAGTTGACACCTAGAGGACGCCTGTACACCTGCAGTTCCCTCAGTTACAACCTCAGTTGCCCCTCGCTCTGACACGGCATGTTCCCCTGCTCAGGCCACAACATCTTCTTTGTCCCGAGAGGCGGTGGCCAAGAACGGTCCACAGACCTCCCAAATTTCTGAGAATGTGACTTTTGTGTGCCCCTTTGTGGGCGAAGGATTTAGATAAATGGGTATAGTGTAATGATCTGAGATTTTGTCTTTAATACAGGGTTGTCACCTTTTGTTGTTTGTTGTAATGTAACTGCTTTTGTCTGTGACACGTGGTTGCTGTGTCGGCAAGTTGATGTGGAGGTTCTAATGTCAATTACTGGTCAATTAGGAGACTAGCTCTGCGGTATTGACACTGCTGTTGTTTTGTGCTTGTTTTGGTATGGGTACAGTAGACCTTGTGTTCAGAAAACAAGAAGAACTTGGGTGTGTTTCTTGTACACCAGAACATCTGTGTAATCCCTCAGTTGCCCAAGTATGAGCAATAGTAAAAGAAACAAATCCATTCTGTTGACTGGACAAAACGTTTTTTGAGTGAAGACTTTGCCACTCATCCAAGCCACTTAGTTCTGGTCAGATTGCTGATGGACACTGCCTTATATCTCTCTGAAGGGAGGAGCTAACTACACTGAAACTAACACAGCTGTTAGCATACAGTTTTATATTCAGTTCCTTTACAGCTTCTTCTTCTGTTCAGATTGTATTCAGCTCAACTCCAGATCTCATCATATTGATACTTATCCCCTCTGAGTTCTGTCACTGGAGACGTCCCGCCTCCTCCATGATTCTGCCCAATCACAGCACAGCGCGAGAGGACACCGTAATAACGCAGCCACGCCCATGTCCTCGCGCTGACACCAGCCTGACACATGAGCTTTAGACTACTTTACTCTCTAGATTCAACGACAAACCCGCATAAACCTCAGGAGGGAACAGGAAACCAGCAGGCACGAAGAGGATTGGTAATGAACAAAGAGTGGTAGACTGACTGCGACTATGGACTGAACAAGTGATTAACGAAAACAAAAACATCAAACAGTAGGTTATCAACCAGTAGGCCTCGTTATGGAGCCTAGTTCATTCTGAAAGGCTACGTCAGTTTTAACTTTTATTTTGTGCACATACTTTGGTAGTCAACAAAATATGAATTGTGTTGTTGCTACCATTGGCCCATTACTAATATTCTGGGCTTTTATTTTTGTCAATTTGTCACTAACAATAGGCTATCATTGAAAGTTTCTCTAGTGTGTAGGCTACTGTATACATCAGGCTCCTACTGTATATGGTCTTCATATCTGCCAGCTGTCTGTCATCTTTAATTAGCTTGTTAATAATTAATTAAAATTGAAAGAGTGTTATAAATAATGCATAATAGATTAATTGTTGCGACATTATAAAAGATAAGTGGACTCTGACAATGCGGGAATTCTATCCGCTATGGATAAAGTGGCGACTTTACCTGGTTTATTATGAGGCCACAATCCTCTAACATTTATTTTGACTGCATCTAAATTTGTATTTACTTGTGTACTTTTGCGCGTTTGTATGCCAAGATGTAGGCTATGCTGCTGACATTGGCATGACTTTTCCCACCCACAGAAGTAGTAGTAATGGTAGTAATAATAGTAATAGTACTAGTAGGACTCCTGCTCCTGCATGAATGGCAAGGCTGCATCACCAATGGTAAATAAATCCATGAGGGAGTGCTGAAATGACCTTGTCAGCTGTAGGCTACCTGTGGTCCTCCACATCCAAGTCTGTGGCTGAATGAACTCAATTCAAAGCTGTGGGAGACAGAGTGACTTAAGTCGCCCTCTTTACGCACAGATTTGAGTCCTAGTACATACCCATAATCTACAGCTGTACACACAGCAAGAAGCAGCACTCATCTGTTTTTGACAAAAATCCTACACCTTTAGTAAATAAATTATATATTTAAGAGCACCTACTTAAGCAACCTCTGTATCTATACCCTTCTGTAACCAGCAATTTGTCTTCTGGTGTCACTGCCTGTGCCTGGTCAGAGGTATAAACTGCACAGCCTACAATGGATGTTACATTTGCGTGAATAGCATCAGAAAGATTTCTGGATCAGAATGAGGATACAGAGGCTGCTTAAGTAGGTGCTATTAAATGTATGATTTACTGAAGGTGTAGGCTTTTGTCAACGACAGTGAGCCATGTGCACAGCGGTAGACTATGGGTACATACCTCAATCTGTGCATAAAGAGGGTGACTCAAGTCATCTGTCTCCCACAGCTCCAAGTTGAGTTCATTCAGCCACAGACTTGGATGTGGAAGACCATAGGTAGCTTACAGCGCTGACAGAGTCATTTCAGAGCTCCCTCATGGACGCATCTTACCAGTGGTGATGCGGTCTTGCCATTTGTGCATGAGGTTATGCACTACTACTATTATTATTACTACTACGGCTACGACTAGGACTACTTGGCTACTACTACTACTACTACTACTACTACTACTACTACTACTACTACTATTGCTATGCTACTACTACGGGTGGGAAAGGTTATGCCAACATCAGTAGCATAGCCTATATCTTGCCATACAAACGCTCAAAAGTGGATACATTCTCCATTGAAGTTCCTCGTTTTACGCTATTTCATCATAATTTCTTATCACGTACTTTCATGATAATTTTATATCACATTTTAACATGAAACTATCACCTAATTTCGTGTAACCATAATATATAATTTTGAGATAATAGTAATAGGCCTATCAATAGACCACTAAAATGTAATGCCTTGGGTATTGGCGCCACCTACCGAGCATTACATTTCATTTGTAGGATTTATTTGTAGTATAAACCCCTTGAGATGAGCCATCTCGTTTTTGAGGGGGTCCTCAAAACAACAAGAAAAACAGATGCAGTAGAACAGATAGTAGGCTACATAAATTCTAAATAAAACTGTGAAAACAAAAAATCACCACAACCAATCAAGCTTACTCACACTTAACTGTTAAATATAGAATAACTATGAATAAATAAAAACTAACAGAATTCAGAATTCAAATATAATCACAAAAACATTCAACTCAAATAAGATGGTCAAAAACCATTATAAGAATTGAAAGAATTGTAAATATTTTTTTTAACTCTTAGGAGAAGAAAAAAATATCTGACTTGTGTGGCATAAACTGTAGGGGGACCCTACTCTGATATTCAAAGTAACTGCATTTAAGGCATTTATAGATAAATAATAACCAGTGAACTTGACATTAGGAGGACAGTGTGAGCCGGTGAGTTCTGAAGGGGCCGCGGAGAATAAACCTGCACAGACTGTTACAGACGCCATTGGGTGGTTGGAGGATATGAATGAAAGAAAATGAATGAAAAGAATCAGTTGTAAGATAATATTTTTCCTAACAGAGAAGCTAAAACAATAGATGGATTGGCAAAGTAATTTTATACTATATGTTTTTTTTTAAAACTACCTTTTTCTTGAAACTTGAAGATGTCAACTGAACTGAGTTACTGTAGCCCATTATAAATTAGTGTCTGATAGAGTATGCTATCTCACCAACTTCTTAACATGTAAGAACATGAAGGAAAGCAACCTGAACAAACCGCTATTCCAACATCATTACATTGCTAGGGTGATACAAACAAAAAACACAGGAATAGTTTTTGTTTTTTTTTCAAGATGAAGCTTTATAGCAATGACATTTAGCATTGAGCTCACATAAAATGTAGCTCAAAATTCGTGGCATGTAAACTGTATTGGTATGTTCTAGTATGACCCATGTTTTTAGGCAATATACATTTTATTTTGGGAATTTTTGATTTTCCCTTTCTGCACTGGACCCTGATTCTACACACCAATGCAGTTTGACTTACAAAGTCCAGTGAAGAGGAATGTAATGACCTCACTAAGCTTTATCCACAAAAAGCAGCTGGACAGATGGACAGTGCAGTGGACACACATCACAAACACAAGCATTCCAATTATTGAAATGTACTACCAGGCCCATAAAGGGCCCATTTGACCCTATTCTCTGATCTATGTTATAATGTTTCTTTCTCATCACAAACATACCTGGAGTTCTGTTTTGCTTTATTCACACATGTTTAACACACAAACCCTTCATGTTTAGTTCTTCTCTCTAACAGAAAACATTCTGTTCCACTTGTGATGTCATGTGTGGTAATACAGGTGTGCTCCACTGTGTTTTTCCTTTGAATTCCTTTCCAAATTTTGGAGATATAGTCAGGCTAATAATAAAGGGTTACTCAAACATGTGTGAATGAAACAATACACAACTCCAGGTATGTTTTTGATGAGGTAACAGCATTAACATGACTATAAATGCCCAAGAGTCAATTTGTGTAATATAGTCCCTTTAATAAATTTTTATTATATTTTAAAGTATAATTAGGCTATTGCCTGGCAAATTCAGAATGATATATCTGGATTTTGTATAGGTCTTCAGATGATTATCATGTATAAAGTAACCTTTTGAAGAAGTGTGTATTCTGGATCCCAGACAAATTAAGCTATACACAGCATAACAGGCTATATATAGGCCTAGACATAGGCTTGTATGAGATAGCTTCATTATTAGTCTACATTATATGCATGGACCCAGTTTGGCCTAGTTGTGAAATAAAATTGAAGGGAAAAGATGGCACCGTGACAAACCCTTGGCAAAAAAAAATAAATAATGGTGCTAGCTACAGTGCTAATGTAGCCTATAATCTGTTGACTAAACATTCTCAGTGTTTCATTTAGGTGTAAACAAGGAGCTTTGTTTCATTATTTTTACATCGAAATAACAAACGTTGTTTAGCTGTGATTTGTTTGTGTGTTGCACCCCTTCTGTCTGGGCACAGATGGTACAGTCCTCACCATAAGAACTGCTGCTGTCCACGCGCTCGCCTCACAGTTAAGAAGCGAATGACTGAAAGTTTAACTGTTCTTATTTAAAACAGCGAACTACAATGGAGTGGACACCAATGGAAATCAACCCTGAGGTGAGCAGTTACTTATGTTGCTATAAAATGCATATAAAAACATTAAATTTACCCGATTCTCTCTTTTTTTTCCTTTTCAGATGCTGAACAAGGTGAGTAGCTAACTAGCACCTAACCGACAGATAACAAAAATGTCGCTAACAACTTCTTAACGGTCGGAAAAATTGTTGCAGGACTTAACTTTTTTTTAGCCTGTAGTTTGTTTTCTAACTGTTTGATTGTAGCATTTTTGCATCCACATCAACAGGCCACTTGCTTATCAAAATCAGACTTTTTAGGCTTAATTTTTAAGCCCATGCTGTTGTTTTAATGCTAGTTGGACATAACGTTTCATGCGTCAGACCGTATAATAGCATCCATGTCTGGACTCAGGGTGTGGTCTTATGCTCTCACCACGCAGCATCTTTAAATAAAAGACTGACATTAAACATACAAAACCTCCCAGTGATATCTGATAACCTAGGAGGACTTATTGATTTCCCGGGTCTACGTTTCAGATGATGGATAAACTGGGCGTGGGCGGAAACTGGAGCTTTGTGGATGTGCTCGGACTGGAGGGCGAGCAACTGTCTGCCGTGCCCAAACCATGCTGTGCCTTGATGCTGCTCTTCCCCTTGACACAACAGGTAGGACAGGGGCAGGTGTCTGTGTGTGTGTGTGGTGGTGACGACACTATTTCAGAAGTCACTGGAAGGTGGGTTGAGCACTGAGCACCATAAGGGCTGAGAGCTGGTTGTCTGACTCTGGGGCGGGGTGAGTTAAGTGGGCAGGGGAGGCAAGGGGAAGTTCAGGGAGGTCTGTCTTGAAGTAAATGCTGGGATTAGAGGTGATTATTAGTTTCTGCATTACTGTACTCATATTTTTAATGGGCTACATATTAGTTTGAATAATTTCTCCTGTTGATTTTCTTATAGAGCTCAGAATTGTGCTGTCATTTCAGAATACACCATGTTTAGTATTAAGCATCTCAAGATCTCAAAATTCTGATACTATAAATTGGTAAATGTATACGTCAGTAGTGACTCAGCAGCTTATTTGGGTATTCCAGATTTATTATTTTTTTTTTACCTTTTTACATAATTTTGTTCATGGATCAATATGGACTTAATGGGCGTTTTGCACACTTGGCCACACTATTTTTGTTTTGATCTCAAGCTCTGTTGGATACACAAGAATGAAAGTGTATGAAATTAAGTCAAATTTGACAGAAATATAAAAAATCTCAAATGAGGTTCTACATGAGACTATTGCAGTGTGACTCAAAGCAAGAGCATATACATTATTCTATGAGAAATCTGAAGAGAATTCAATGAACCACGATCAATTACATCCAGTTTATTCTTGTTTAAACAAAAAAACACCAGAAGTGTTGAATTATTACATCTCTTGATATCTTTCCTTTCTAGAAGCAAAAACATAAAAACCTTTTTATATAGAATTATTTTTTCAATTGTCCTGTGAAGTAGGGCTTTTTTTGTTAGTCTTGTTTTGTCACTCCTCACTTTTCTAATCGTTGACACAGACCATCATCTTTTTCACTCGCATGATAATCTGTTTATCTGTTGATTGTCTCTAGCATGAGTCCTTCAGGCAGAAGCAGGCCGACAAAGTGACAGCTGGCTCTGAGGTGTACTTCCTGAAGCAGTCTGTGGGCAATTCCTGTGGCACCATTGCCCTGCTCCACTCTGTAAGCAACAACAAGGACAAGATAACATTCAGTAAGTACATAACAGGGCAAAGGGGCTGTGTCATTATGATATTCCTCCATTTTGAATCCGTATCTGTTCTTTCTTGTCAGATGATGGCTCCGCCTTAAAGAAGTTTCTGGATGACACTGCTGACATGTCTGCTGAGGATCGTGCCAAACAATTTGAGAACAACCAGGTACAGAATTCTCTTCACACATCTTCAGGGCTAAAAGTACATGCATTCAATTTAAAATGGCAAGCTAGGAGATGTTATTGCTGGTGAACTGTTTAGCCACTTGGGGGCGACATACGCTGCAAATTAAACCTACCAAACTAGATCGTTGTACCTTGTAGTTTATTATGTATGTCTATAGAATGAGCCCAACTCTTTAATCAGTTTTATTTCTACAGGCAATCAAAGAAGCTCACAATGCTATTGCTGCAGAAGGACAGTGCGTGGTAAGTCATTATAAATTCTACAATTATATTGGTTAAAATTCTCTGGATTTAGTTTGTGCCTCTAAATATGATGTCCATTTTACTATTGCAGCCCGAAGCTGATAAAGTCAACTTCCACTTTATTGCCTTTGTTAATGTGAATGGACACCTTTATGAATTTGGTAAGTGTACTGTACACAGAGCAAATGATATGAAGATGCCAGTTTTGTACATGCTCTTCTGTGTTTGGTTTTTAAGATGGGAGGATGGGTGGAGCAGTGAACCATGGTGATACAACAGATGACACTTTTGTAATGGTATGTACAATATCTGATCATTTCTTACAGTTTAGATTTCAGTAGAAATAATGGAATAAAAATGTTTTGGATCCATGAATGAAAACTCTTGCTCCTTTTTAGGATGCTGCAAAAGTGTGCCTTGGCTTCATGAAGAGGGAAAAAGATGAAGTCCGGTTCTCTGCTGTGGCTCTGTCAAAATTAAGCACCAATTAGAAAACAAATGGTACACCCATGCCCTGAAGCATTTAGATGTCCCGTCACCTGTATACACGCACTATGCACTGTAAAGGGCATTTGTTTCCACCAATTGTCCTGTGTTGAACAAAGCATTCTTGAGCACATAATGTGTTCAGTGTTGAAAACCTTTTATGTTCAAGCCTTATGTATGTTCAGCAGTGTCCAACACTGCACGTTTATGTTCAGCACTTTTTGTGTGCCTGCATCTGTTGATGCTTAAATGCCTTGTGAGCCAACCAGTTTAAACTTGGAGAGTGGTACAAACTACTGATGACCCTGATAGATCTTGAATGACAGTTGTGATTTGGGGGTCAAAATGATTTGCACACAAGTCTCCACTACTGGCATGCGCACAGATTTTCCAAATCTTCATGTTTGTTGACGTGCACATGATTGAAATAGGTGGAAATTGCTCAAAGCAATCAGCTGGACTTTGATTGTAAACCCACAACACAATTTGGGTAAGTTTGACTTGAAATTGAGAAGTTCCTGTTAAGATGAATGACAATTACTTGTTAAATGTTGCAGAAATTTGTTGAAATTAATAAAACGTGCAAGTTGAAATTTCAGTGTTTTAAAAATACTTAATTTAAATACGCATACATCATTGATTTAAGTATACATAAATTAATATGTATGGTAATTGGTCGGGTAACAAGAAGCCCACACTGCTCTCTGTCTAGTCAGGCGCGCGACCCTCCCCGCACAGATTCCTGCCTGCGCGTTCACGCGTCCTAAACCGCGCGGGCGGCATGGTAGTGTGTGCAGTAGTGTGCGGTAGTGTGCAGTAGCAGCCACAGCAGGACCGGTGGTGGCTGAGCGAGCGCAGCCTCTCACTCCAGCCCACTCGGGTTATTTTTGGCGGCTGCTTCGTGTTGCAGTGCGAGTATTCTCCATCATTCGGAGCAGGGCAGAGTGCGCACGGGCTCGTCTATAAACGCTGCACGCGGACTTCTGTAGAGAACGGCCACAAGGATAACGGGACTGACAGCGCGGGGAGGGGAGCTTTATCTCGCTTCATCACGTATCGCATATCCCTGCTTCACCGGCGTCCAGCACATTCGCGGGCTGATAGCTCTCTGGAAGGGCCTGTCCGGACATGGCTACCCAAGAAAACGGCACCCCCCGGGAAGAGCAGGGGACATCGGAGCACAGCCACCCCGAGCCTGCGTGCCTGGAGGCTCAGAAATGGATAGAGGTGAGTTCAATGACCGATGAATGAGATCGTGGGGCCTGCTGCTGTAGAATGAGGGGAACAAATGGGTCAGGCGGTAACACGCTGTGAATGTGGGACAAAAATACACCCCATGCAGCACTGGTGCACCGTCACCTGTTGGTGGACCATGCAGTCTCGGGTTACAGCGAGAGTAGGACAACCCGGAGCCTGGCGTGTGTGGGTGTAAAAGTTTGGGATAAGCGGAGCCTATTTACAATGACCCCCACAACAGTGTCTTTGAAGCCGGGGTAGTCCACTTAATAAAAACAACTACATGTGAACTTAAGAGAAAACGCAAACCCCCTGTTTACGGTTTTAGGACACAGGCTTGTTTTGCAAGAGCAGAAACGCCCCCAATTGGCGCGAGGGGATTCCGGTTGTCATGGTTATCAAACCCTTCCACCAATCTAGAGCATGCACGGAAGAGATGCTGTAACGTGTAGATGATTGCATTGATGAGATTATCATTTATGGTTGGGAGTATTGCTTCTTCCATCATCTCTGCTAAAGCTCTAAGCCTGACCAGTATGATGTGTTAATGGTGAAGGTAAAGCTCTAAGCCTGACCAGTAGGATGTGATGATGTTGACCTATTTTACTGGTTATTCTGTTCTGTTTTCATTTTGGCCTAGTCTATAGCATATAGGCCTATATAAAGTCTGAGAGATTAAAAAAAAAATGGTGTGACAGACTGAGGCGAACAGGTTCAAAACTGTTGATATGACCATTATATTCTCCTTTATTTTGAGAAATCAAATTGCGTTGCCCCATACAGAGGAACAAAGAGACCCACTTTGTGACATCACCTAACGTATTATCAGTTGTATCAAAAGACTAGTTGAGTAAATCAAAAGTATGATTCACTGATTATGTCTCAGGTACCTAATTCAATTGACAAGGTTCAGCTGAGGCCAACCCACCAACAAGAGAAATTCTAGACAGAGCTTAGACAGAGAAAAAAATGTGTTATACATGTATTAAAAATTTATTACCTTAAATTCCTTCCTGTGAAGATTAGCAGACCATTTAGGCAACTTCTCAGGTATTAATACGTTCAACTCATTTTCCAACAGCAGCCCTCTTTTAAATAATTGATACCCATGAGTGAAAAGTTGACATATCGTATATCACAGTATTTCAGGCCCAGGTTTGAGTAAACACAGGTAAATTCCATACACAGCCATATGTTATTTCATTTGGCCTGTTGCTCTAATATTGAAATGTTTTACTGCCACAGCACTGATGCAAAAAAAGCCCCCCTCCCAACTATTATAACTGCACAATATTGTTTAAAAACATGAGTTGCAATGAATAAATAGCAAAATAAAACACTAGTAGTTAATTTGTGACTATACTCGACCATAGAACAAATTTATGTAACCCTCTACTGCTCAGATCTCATCGTAGTAGACAAAATGTCCAACACTAATGCAAAGAAAAAGTACCCATGATAAATGTGAATACTGACCCCCCAAAATTTTTGTTCCACCTGTATTTATTGTGACAGGCCTAATTTCACTATACACTAATTATGAAGGGCTGGTATTAAAGTTGATAATTTTTTTAGATAATGTTTTACTGCCATGGTGACACAAATACTCATAGACGAATGAAGGTTAAATTTGTCAGTCTTAATCTGCGCTTTGTAAGTTGCTTTGTCCACTATGTGCCTCCTAAGTTATTTTCAGGCTGGACAGAACGACTCTATTTCTAGGAGTGTATTTTTACTCTTCACAGGTGGCAATGATTCAGGACTGTTAGTCTATTCTCTGCGCAGCGTTACTGTGTGGGTTTGAGTATGCAAAGTAGACTAGACTGACACATACAATATAGTCATGAGATGCACATTCCAGGCCCCCCGTCTTTCATTGGACACACCCAGGTATGGTGACATCGGTCTCCATGGGAACATAACATGGCTCAGGTGTCACTTTCCAAAGGCAGACACATTTCCAGATATAAGTAAAGCCCTATATTGACAAGGGGGTTGCAAGCTCAACCACCAGATAGTTAACACTTCAAGGTAATAAAAAACAAAATCCAATCAACTGTTTTTGTAAGAAGGCAACCTAATGTGAGGTGAACCATAACGTAAAACATAGACATAAACACTTAAATCATTACAAACTATTTATCAGCAGAATCAATCTATTAACAAAGAAAATGCATACTACCTTTAAAGGTGGATTATGTAACTTTACTGGAAGGGAGTCCACCACCTGCTCGTCTCCACGGAGGTGTTAATGCTTTGCTGAGAATATTCCACAGTAGGCCATTGAACAAATTCATGTAGCATTTATTTAATTATAGGTGTAATTGATTGAGGTAATAACTAAAAACATGCTCTCTTTTTCTGAGTGGGGTTACCTCTCCACAAATTTACCCAGTAACTTGGCCGAGTGATGTCACCTACTTGTCTCAGTGGAGCTAAATATGGTTAATGGCACACTGTGAAACATTTCAGGCAACATAATAGCATCTCTATTAGGTATTCAAAGCCCAATCCAGCATTTTGTTTTTCAGTATAGGATATTCAATACCAGTATCGGTATGGTGCATGCCTATTCTCCATGGAGACAAGCAAGTCTTTGAACAGAAAAGTGCACCTCTAATTTAAATATTACCAGTATTAATTGCAGATTTAAGTTGTGCATCTGTTATTTATTTATTAGCATACAATATTATAACAGATAAAGGCACGACTGTTTTAAAAGGCCAACAGCATCATTTTGGACAGCGCCCCCATTAAGCTGAAAGTGCTATTTACAAATACACTAGAGCAGTAGGCTGTATCTCACCACTTGACCTGACAGGACAGTACATTGGCACAAATTGGACCTCTTCCATCTGTTTATAGTCAGATCAGATGGATTAGTCCGCGCCTACACCTACACCGACCCTCCGGAGTGCTTAAAACCTGTTGGATGTGACACTGAGCAGGTTCAATTGCATAAGCTTTTTTACAACACTGTCTGATGCTAACACAGGTTGACTTCTCTGCCAGAATACATATGAATCTACCGTTGGGATTTACAGGGAGAATGCATGTGACAGTAAATATGCGGAGCAGATGTCGCGGCTGTCCGGGGCAGATTAACTTGGGTCGTTGTGCGCAGACGGCCAGCTGTGAGGGCATGACAGAGCCGCAGTGAGAGCTTGGATGGATGGATGGATTTGCCACACATGAGAGAAGAATGTGGAAGAATGATGTCACAGGCAGACTACTACCATTACAGCTAGGACACATGCTGCCTCAGGGATTTGAGTTTTGTAAAGGAGCTACAGATAGAGTCAGGCTACCAGGCGGGAGTAGGGTCTGCCTTGGTGTTTAATGGGATGAGACAAAAGACACAACTGCACAAGTTGACAAAACCAATTCTCTATACCAGCGATTCAGTGTTGTGGCCTTATCGATCTGAAAATCACTCAACCCACTGTACCACCGTTGACCCAAAGATATTTTCTCTTGACTACTACTTATCTTTTTGTGTGATTCCAACACAGTAGTCCAGTGTCCATAGTCAATGTCGCATCCCGTCACTCACTAATTACTTTGATCCAGATTAATCTGCCCTCAGACACTACGCTCTACATCTGGATTAGGACTTTATCTCGTTTGTCTCTGTATTGTTCTCAGTCTCATTTATTCATTATTATATCTACACAATATGCTACCTTTGATATAAGTGACTATATGAATATGATGATCTTTACCTTTTAGACCTTATGATATTCTTTAGCACTGATTTTGTTTTCCTGCCCCAGAGTGTTGTGGGATACGGGCCAGAGTAGGTCATCCATCACACCACTACTAATGCATTTGCCAGTTGCCCTTAATAGCATCAAGACTCAATATAGAACACACATTTTGATTTTTACTATTAGATTAACAACTGTGCTTTTTATCTCCATTGAAGCCCCATCCCCCATTCTTTGTATATCTACCCAACTACTGTCCAACAAAGACAACGCCCCATGCTTGAAAATACTCCTGTCTGTGTCTTCTTCACCGTGTTTTGCTGTTTTACAGTTGTCTAGAAGCTAGCTTGGTCTGCTTGTGTTGCACTCCCCACATGCTGTGCTTTCGACTTCAGGGTTTGACTAGAATCTAACTGGAGGCTGCTGCTGCCATTCACCCGTGCACTGTGAGCTCTGAGAGAGGGAGAGAGGGGCTCGGATTACCCAGCCTGGCGCTGAAATCATCCCACAGCTATAGGGCCTTTTGTGGCAGCCAGGAATGCTCACTTCACAACTGCACTAGAATTTCCAATTTTACACACAGAGGTCTCTGCATGGTCTAATGATAGCAATTAAATAGATTATCAGTTCAATGTATTTTTTTATTTCTTTCTTTATTAATGTATTTATGTATAACTATAATTCAATTTAAAGGGGCTGTACCTGATTTTTACTGTTTTAAAAACATGAAAATCAACTAATTTGTGTTTAATTATTTGCAGTGCTCCAAAATTATTCCTCACTTACCTTTTGACTTACAAGCATCCTAATTATTTAACTATTGTGACAGTGATGAGTTTATAAGCGTGTTGCCCAACTTTCAGAGGCCAGAGCAGAGTTTTGCCAATGAACAATGAAACACTTTTATAATTACATGCAGACCATACACACTTATTTTGACCTAAGGAGCTCCTAATACAACATACCTATACAAATCTTGCTCAAATACATAGAAGTCAATCGGCTACAGGGCCTTTTAGTGCACTGAGCAGGCTAAAATACAATAATGGTTCAAACAAAAGTCTCAGTGCAGCTTCACAGGATGTCTGCTCAGAGGGTCAGAATATCCTGTGTCAGAGAGTAAAAACCCTCAGGACAAAAGTGTCCCTCATCTGTGTCCTGCAGCATCACAGCCAGCATTCAGGCAGGGGAGCAAGGTTATGCAATATATTTATATAGGCATATGTTTTGTAACCCAAGCACAAGGGGTCCAGACCAGTCTAGTCTAGATTTATGCAATATTCACAAACAGCAGGCGGAGGCGAGATAATTAAAATGAAGATGAAAATACAAAAAAGACCTAATTTTCAAAATGGTTTAGTAATGTAATAAAAAGTGTATAATGTAATATTTATGCACTTATGTGTAATGTTAGTTTAACTTGACTTTTTGTGTTTGTTTAAAAATATAATTTCCCTAAAATATTCCTTTTAGTTCCTTTTTGTCGACATCGCTTACCTCCAACAGCAGCATAGTGTATATGATTTGTTGTGGTGGTGACCTGGATGGAAAAGGCAAACCAATATTTCAACCAATAATTATTCAAGTTGTTGTTGAAATCTCTGTGAATCTGAATAAAAATAGGTTTGGACAATTTAGTCCACATGGTAGCCTCTATTTCTATTATCCTTTAGATTTAGACTTTTTAGTTTAATTCTTGCAAGCCCTACCATTTCCTGTCCAAACAAAAGCGTAGACAAAACCGCTCTGCTTGGTTTCAATACAGACCTCTCCCTGGTGTATAAATAATGCATGCTAACGGCTAACAGTGTAAATGTTTCAGAGCAAACTTTCATGAACATCACAGGCCTGAGCACAGACAATCCACTTCTCCTGTAGGATATGTCTGTAAGGGAGGGACTGTAACACTGAAAGACAAGAAAGAGCAACAGATGCCAATGGGAAACATCTGGATGTGACTTATCTAACAAAAAACAATAGACTGTTCTCGTAGCTGTGGATGTATTGGGGGTTATTTCCTTGTGCACGTTGGATACAGTTAAATTGTGGGAGGGAAGTCTAAAATATGTTACAATTTTCAATACTTAAAGGCAGATTTTGTAGCTTGTGCTCTTACTGTTTTAATCACAACTGAACCTGGGTTGTCAGTGCCTTAACCTGCACACAGAGCGTACATACATTTTTCTCTCATTCTCGGTATAGGGACAGGCCATGCCTCATGTGAAAGCCCAGAACCTCCAGATTTCACTCTGAGGCTGCACTAGCACTGATCAATGATTGACTGCAGGTGCTGGGGTTTAGGTAGTGAGGATTCACATCTTATATACTGCCCCTTTAAATCTATAATGAGATTTTGCCATTAGCATTTAGTCTGAGCTTTTACTTAAACAATGTTATTATTCCCCCTGGGTAAATTCATTATCAGAACTTCCTATCCAAGTGGGGTCTGAATAGTTCTGGTGACATTCCAGCACAGCAGAGGAATCCAGGCACTTGTCTTACTTGATTTGGCTCAAAGCTTTGGCCCATGTTGTTGGTAACATGGGCCAAGAAAATGTTTTTGAACGTGTTAACAAGTTGGTTTGTTTGTTGGTCTATTGGTAATTGTGAACTTTTTATAGTCCAAGTATGCTTGACTATAAAAATGTTAGTTTTGAATACAGGTTTTTTAAATAATCATTGTCTCAAATAAAAAATGGGATGTCTTAACCTGCAAACAGAGGGTACATAGTTGTTTAATCCTCAAATAGTGTGATACATTTTATTAGAATTGTATCACACTATTTGAGGATTAAACAACTATGAACTGTGCATTATAGGAATATGAATATGTCAGTTCTAACAGTCCAATTACCAGCTGTGCCAGTTGCATACAGTAAATTTACTAAGTTATCTTCTTATAATAGCTAAAAGTTTTTCAGGTTTCTTATGCACAACAATAAGGACATTTCTTCTATTCATTTGTGCTCAGATCTACACCACTAAAAGGAGCTGCTACTTCAGCAATATCATTTGACCTGCAAGAAATGACTCAGTGAACATAAATGCTTAAACATACTCTTCAAATAGCCTTTATACTGGGTAATGCTATGTATTAAGCTGTTTGGTCCCGCTGATTCCCAGACAGTCTAATCATGCTGTGGCCCCAGTGTGGGCAGTTAGATCAGGATAGTGTTCCCCAAGTTCACAGTTTTGCTCCACCGTAATCTGCATTAATCTGGATTAATGGTCCAAGGAGCCAGGGCTTTCCATTCAACTTTGACTGCAGTTACACAACACCTCCAAAAGCGTGTTTCTGTGTGGGCTGGTAGCACGCTGTCAGGCCTACTCCCTGGTTCTCTGCTTCTCTCCTCCTCCTTTAAACACAGCAGAGTACATCAGAGAATTGAGGTTATCACAGTGCCTTTTTGTAGCATGTCTTTAAACCAGACGTGTGTGTGTGGGCGCTGTGGGGAAAATGGAATGAGGGCACAGAGCGGTGTATCATTGGACCGGCTTCTCTCTAATTTGGTTTGTGCCAGAGGAGAGGGGGAAGGGCAGAGCAGGGCAGCTTCAGGGTCCTGTGTGTGGGTCTGGGGCACAATCCAAAAGGAGATGTCCACTGCTATGGATATTATGTCGTATACAATAAGTTAGGGTTGACAAAACTCTATAGTGTTTTCTGACACATACTTTTCCTTCTACTTGAGTAGTATTTGGCATTTACTTGAATAATAGTTTTGGTTACTATTCCACTGTAAATATACAAGTGACAAAAGCTTTATGTTGTCTGTTCATTTGTGTTTCTTGCACCACTCCTTCAGATATTTTTGTTAAAAAGTGTTTGCGATGTTACATTTGAACGCCCGATTTTATTGTTAATGTTTTGTCCTTTTAATTCCAAAATGTAAAATTATAAATCAGTTCCCCAAACACTTCTTAAGAGCAATTTTCTATAACAGAGCTAGTTTAACACCAGCTCACCACATTACTTTACTACTGAAAATTATTTTAAGAGCCTTCAACAATTGCTTGCCTGGGTAAAATAAAGCATACAGATTTTTTTTCACTACAAAATAATAATAATAAAAAAAGAAAAACTTCACTTGCCATATGTTATTACTGCAAAAACTGCAAACCTCGCCTTGGACACTGTTATCGCTGGGAAAGACACAAGGAAATGACTAGAAACAAGTATCAACATATGACTGAAATTAAGAAAATCATGATCGTGCCTCAAAACGTGAAGCATTTAGTAAACACGGGAAAATCCAAACACAAGATCGCTTTCAGATTGTATGGATTACAGGGGCACATAATGTACTCTGAGCTGGAAGTGTGTGTAAAGTTGCTAATAATCTGGTTTGAGAACTTCTAGGGTACAACTGTATTTTTCACTATTAATAGTACAAACATGAACGTACTTTGTCAATAAAATGCCTGCAATACACTATTTTCTGATCTATGTTGTAATCACCAAATCCTCATTAACAAAAACCTACCTGGAGTTGTGTTTTGTTTGATTCACACTAACCCACAAACCATGCATATTTAAGATGAGTTCTTCTTCACGTTGTTAAACTTCTCCTCATTTTAATCACTACTTCTTGTGTCCTGCTCTCTACAGGCCGTTACAGGCAAAAGCTTTGGAGACAAGGACTTCCGTAGTGCGCTGGAGAACGGCATCCTGTTATGCGAGTAAGCCCATTACATCACCATTTTAGTTTTGATCTTTGCCCCCACATACATAAACGCCTCAGGACTCATTCAACTCCTCTTTCCCCACACAGGCTGCTCAGTGCAATCAAGCCAGGACTGGTCAAGAAGATCAACAGACTGCCCACCCCCATCGCAGGCCTGGTAAGTGGACACTCGAGTGGTGGGACATCCGGAGCAGACGATTTTCCAGAGTGATAAAATTGTGACTCTGCCCCCCCACTGGTGTGTGTAGGACAACCTGTCAGTCTTCCTGCGCGGCTGTGAGGAGCTGGGCCTGAAGGGAGCGCAACTATTTGACCCGGGAGATCTCCAGGACACTTCCATACGAGCCAACCTCAAGTAAACAACATTTTGTTATTTGTAATTATTGCTTAGCCCTTACTATATTTTACAGGTATTTTTAATCATGAAATAGAAAAAACATTTGGTAGCCATGCTGTAAAATACTTTACATTTCAGTTTTTGCCATAGATATATCGATAAGAATAACCAATGAGAGATGGTTTATCTTAGAATGGGACTGGCCAATTTTTTTATATTTGCAAAATTTGTCAAATGTATCTAAAGAACATTTGATTACTTTTTTGGTTGGTGTAAATAAGATGTCACAAAATCAGTTTGAATTGTTGCATTAACAAATGGCAAAGACTATAGTTATATAAGTAACGTGATTTCCTTGGAAAACATTGTATGGCCTCTTAATCTTGTTATGTCAGAAACCTGCTAATACGTTGTTCAGATCTCTACACAAATGCTCTGAAAAACACAAATCTAATCCCAATACTTGTCTAAAACTTTATTTTTTTCATTTTTTCCAATATTGTCTTAATTATTACAAGTTGAAACAGAATATGCGCTGTCATCTTTGGGCCTCCCAATACTAAAATGCTTATCCACAAGTTTGTATTTTTTTGTTTTTAACTTGTCTTTTCTTTCGTCAGGGATTCAGACTGCAACCGCAAACTGAAAAACGTAAAACAATTAATCCTATCCTTTTATTTTTTTTTAATGCATTATCTACCATATTCTTAACAGTGCTTGTGTTTTAGGTGCTGAACACAGTCTTCTGGCTTGGAAAAGCTGCCAGCGGCTGCGCCTCCTACAGTGGGCCCACATTAAACCTCAAAGACTTTGAAGGACTGTTGGCTCAAATGAGGGTGGTGAGTGAACACACGGAGCAGGCAGAGAGAGATACAGAGGACATGGAGGAGGGTGAGGAAGAGGGGGTGCAGCGGGGGAGGGACCGTCTCAGCTTCCTGTTTTTGTCAGGATGTCGGAGAGGAGCTCATGACAGGTGTAAATACAGACCACAGACATGGTGCTTGGTGGTCAAGTCGTGATTAGGTTCAGGAAGGGGTCTGAAACGTAAAGGGGGAACCTTTAAATTAACTCATGTTTTTGTTATAGTATATTGTCATTACACTGTTAATGATAATTCCAGGTGTGCAAATACAACTGATGTAAATGTAAATCTTGACTTAAAAGATCACTTACCCCTCAAGTGGAATTAAAGATGACACTCAATCAAATACAGTCCATGAATCAAATATATGGCTCATTCAAAACTCATCACTTAACCGTCCTTGTTATAGGAGATGGTTGCACTGGATACCTTAATGCAGTGTTTCTCAAACTTTACACACAAAAGTCATCTAACAAAAATGTGGTTACATTTGGCTTTTAGGACGAAATGGAACTAATCAAGGTCTAAATAAGGCTAAACCAACTTTAAACTAGGACTACACAATAACCACAGTAGTTTTAAACAATGACTAACCAAAGGAAGACATAAATGTGGATCAAGCAAACACTAGAACTTCAGAGAAATCCATGCACCATTACTACTATGCATTGATACTATAGCTAGCTTACTTAAACCATTAGTTTAATTTGTTGTTATCAGCTCATCAACTTGTTGTCTGACATGTGTTGTTTTCAGGAGACTGAAGAATCGGGGGAGAGTTCACAGAAGCGCAGCGTCAGGGACAGTGGTTATGACTGCTGGGACTCAGAGAGGAGCGAGTCCCTTTCTCCTCCACGACACACACGAGACAACTCTCTGGACAGGTCACTAGTCCATAGAAATCTGCTGTTTCTGTGTTATACTCTACTGTGCAACATGCATAACCAGTGCAAGTGTACGACCGCACACCTATTTAATACAACACACTGGGAAGTCAGTCCCAGACAGTTAAAAATCTAAGTACGGAGAGCTGAAAATCATCTTAAACATAATTTCTATTTCAAGCTGAATTTTAGTCTTACATTTAGGTTTCAGGCACCTAAATGCAATTTTTCAGTTGCTAAAAGATTTATTTAAAATGCAAATCACAAATACTAATAACTGATCATTTTATGCATCATTCACTGTAATATATGTTTAGGTTTTAAGATGTTAACATTCACAGTTAAAATTGGGAAAGCTGCAATAGTGGAGTTAATACCCATTTTCTTTTCTTTTCATTTGCTTATTTTATAGCAACATTGCAGCATGTGACTTTTTAAATCAATATTTTAAAAAACACAATATATCTCATGTTAGCATCATATTTTTTATAGTGAAATGTGTCCTTGATAGAAATGTAATATATGTGTGCTATTTCTGTGACATTTTTCACGGAATGTAAAATGTTCTGAAATTTATTTTCAATTTGAACTATTACACAAAATACTTCTGTTTTAAATCATACACTTTTTATTTGTTTTTATTCTGTTTGAACAGTCTGGACTCATTTGGCTCACGCTCGCAGCACAGCCCTTCTCCTGATGTGGTGAACCGTGCCAACAGTGATGGTGAGTCACAATAAATAACGCAGAGTGGACAAATATAAAACATCAATGCCCCTTCCCCCATTTGCATTCAGCTCTGCATCCTCTTAGCAACATTCCACCTTGTTACTCCTTGTATGGGTTTCAGATGACATCACCATTCTACAGGCCAATATATTGAATACAGAAAGCGCAATGTAATCAGTTGAAAAAAATGTCTCAAGAGTCTGAAACCCACCACTAGACTCCCATAACTATATAAGCTTAAAAATGTCAACAGTTTCTCTTAAGCAGAAAGGCAAAACCGCTCATCCATAAATAGTTTGACAGCAAGCTGAGTTTTTACCCTTGGCATGTTCTGGTCATTTAGGTCAACAGCTGAAGGTCCTATGTCATAGAGTGAGTATAGCCAGATGCATTAACAGCTGTTGAGGCTAAGTTGCAATCACTGGAAATTCGCTCAACATCCTACTTGGCCTTTCACACCAATAATACAAGTCTTTTGTGCGTGCGAGAATGGAGACAACAGACCGTGTTATATGTGTGCAAACAGTTGTCAAGAAAAGAAAACACACCATCCCAGAGACAGAAATAGATTCATTGCCTGCATTCTCTGGAGGTCGCCATAGAAAAAGCACACTGCAGCGGCTCGTGAGGGAGGACAGTGCAGAGTTGATCCAGCGCTGTCTGCAGGACAGTTCTCAGGATAGATTTACAGCTTGATAATAGTGAGTGCTTTTGTATTTGCATAGTTGGCTACGTCCTAAGTCAGAGGTGGCTGCAGTTAGGATGACCCCAATAAAAATATTATTTATGAACTCTGGTTTATGTCCATGTAGGTCAAGCTTGTATTTTATTTTCCTGACCTGATTTGAATCACCCAGCCTACCAACAATAACATAACAAACCCTTTATATTAATTGTTAAATTACTAGTGGACCAATTTAACCTATTGCATAACGATGGTAAGAGGTAAGATTCTTGTGGCTATTTTGGAAATGTTAACAACCTGCCATGTGCACAATACTTTAAGTGGGACAACAATGAAGGATAGTAATGTATCTGCTCTGGTTTACTTGTGCAAGTGTTTGGGTTGTGGCCCAAAAGGATATGGGAAAATAATTATAGAATATGTCTATATTAATGGAAAGGAAATGTTACATACAGTGCTTATTGCCATTTTATAATTATGTAGAAAGTTCCTTCTAACCTTTTCACACATGATTACTGGAGTTTTCCACTTGGTTTATTTGTAATTATCTGGCACAGTCTCATTTCTCTTCAGTGATTGAATGGCAAATGTGTCATTCTTGCAAGATTCTTTAGAATCTTTAGAAAAATTGTTGATTAATATCAACAATAAGACCAATTTAATAATCGCTTTTTAAGAGGTAGAAACACTTTGGCTTGCAGTTTAAATGTTTGCCACTCTTATTCTTGACTAATGTTTCTTTATATTGTATAGTTTTGTATGCATTTCTAACTCCAAAACAAAAACGTGCAAACTATGTGTTTAATTCTCCTGTCTGGCCTTTTTGTACACATGTTTTTGTCAGAAAAGGTTAAATGCTTGAGGGTATCCTTTCTCCACACCAGTAATTATAAATAACAACCTGACAAGCGTAGTTACCCCTGACCAATTACAACAACACCTTCAAACTTTGACATACTTTTTAACCTGTTTTTCTCTTTTGCCCAGGCGACTCTGAAGCCGACGCTTCGGGCAAGAGACCTGACATGCGGAAAGATGACATGCTAGCCCGTCGCACCGCTAGCAGTGAGGCCCGGAGCTCTGTACCATTCAACCAATTCCTCCCAAACCGCGCCAACGCCTCCACGTATGTCCTGGGACCCAGGAGAAAGCATCACTCAGACGAGGGCGAGCAACGAAGGTAAAACACTACAAGGATAAGTGCAATGGTTGTGTTCAGGACATTTTAAATTTTTAATCTTATGGTTTCATATGGAGGGCAGGTACCAAATACAGTACAGAGTTTCCTTTCTCTATATAAGAAAAAAAATTGTAGCATTGATACCAAAAAATACTCAATATATTGATACAGCAGCCCACAATATCAATACTATATCAATTTAGTATTATATATAAATATTTCAGTATTTATTGATGTGTTAACCATAAACCAAGTTGAAACCTATGCATTTCACAGCAAATTCTACCATGGAGTTCAGGCCTGCCCTTCAGCTCAGTTTTACTTATATGAGCAGTTTAGAATTTTATGACGCGAACCCAACCAGTCCAGTCTAATCTTTATTTATATCCTACAATATAAATAATGACAAGGTAAGAAATTGTAATGCTACCCTCATTTGTTGGCTATAACTTTCCCCAGTCAAACTAATCTAGAACATGGGAAAAAACCTGGACCTCACTTCAGAAACCCCAAGTGCGTCACGTGGGCGCCAGATAACAGTTTTAACCAAAAAGAGAAGCCAATTTTGGAGGATGATGAAGCAGAGACACGGGAGGCGATGGAGCAGAAGAAGAGACAGAAACTGGAAAAAGCAGGCATTAAAGTGTTGCCTGCTGCTGTCCGATATAACAGGTTAGGCAGGACTTGCATGGTACTGAGTTTGTTGAAACTAAAGTTCTATGGAAGATTGTTTGAAAATGTGTTGTGGTTTGTGCTAATGACACATGGCACTATTTATTATGATGGTTGAAACATTTATTTGTGAAGAAGAATAGTATATTGAAGATGTATAGGACCTGATCTAAACTCATTTCTAATTGTACTAACTTTGGTGAAGATGATATTGCATGGGTGTTACTGATAACGCACAACCTAGGCAACACTGGCTTAGGTGGTAGAGTGGTTGCCTTATACTGGTCAGGTTCAAGGTTCTGTTCCTACTCTGACCAGTGCATACTTTTGTTATGTCCTTGGGCAAGAAACTTCACCAAGTTTGAAGCATGAAGGTGGTGTGTGAGTGATTGATTGGTGGCTGGTGCAGATTGGCAGCCATATTTCTGGCTATTGAAGTATCCTACAAACATTGTTGAATTGTGCAAGTTTTAGACATTTTATCTCATATAACCCTATAAAATCTTCATAAAAGTTTACAGAAGGTATGCTGGAACAAAAAATATATGGATTTTGACAGAGATAGAACCTATAATTCTAAAGAGACGATTTGTAGAAAACATATTTTGCTTAACTTTTGCCAAAATAATCCATCCCTACTAACAACCTTGTGTGAAATAAAATAACCACTCTACTTTTGGCACTACTTGTGATGTTGTTTGTAAATTGTGATTGTGTTGGGACTGCTGTGTAAAATAATCCCAACTGGAGGCTCGCAGATGAATACTGGAATGCACTCTAATCCCCTAATAATCCATATTTACGGGAGTCAAGCCTGTTCTGTGCACGTCACCCTGTCTCCCGCTGTATGAACGCTCAAACGCCACAATCCAACCAGTCACCTCTGACCCCAGCCCAGCCGTCAAAGAGGAACCGGAAGTGAGGTCTCCATCCCCTAACATCATCCTGCGCAGGGACAATGAGTTCTTGAGGACCCAGAAGGCAGCGTGGGACTCCTCTTCAGATGGTGAGGAGGTTGAGACGCAGAAGATGCCTGATGTGCGTAAGGATGATTTGGCGTCAAGAAGGGCGGCACGTGGCCCCGCCCCTAAAGTGCAGCAGTTTGTTCCTCCGCCTGTCTGTAGTAACAAGGACCTGGAACGTTGGGAGGGCATCCGGCGTGCATCACAGCAGACTTTGCAAGAAAGGGAGAACAGGTTAGAGACATGCATGCTGCTTCTTTCAATTTGGTCTTCCTTTCCTTTTTTCCCTTTTTCTATTACTGCATCTACCCACAATGACAGAAATAGTAAAACTAATAATAGTAATAATAATGTACTCACTTTATATAGTTAAAATATATGCTAAAATATTGGCCAATCAGATCTTAGATTTAAGTAACCAATAAACATGCCATGCAATGCCACTATTATGCAATTGAATACAAGTGGGCACAATTCATTAAATGCATATAAATATTTGAGCAAGTTCCTGGGTTATTCTTTATACTGTTACTATACTAAATATTTAAACAGTCTGTCCTGGCATACAGTTCATGTCATGTCCCTGCTAGGCTACCATACATGTGATCACAAAATGTTTAAGTTTAATTAAACAGTAAAAAAGTTGTGCAAACATATTACTACTTAAGCACGATGCAACTTTTTGAATCTGATTTATATTTTTAATCTGTTTCTTTAGAATAGAAAATAAAGAAAACAAAGATAAATGCTTATCGAAAAACTATAACTAAGTAATATTACTCCAGTAAAAGTAACTCTTTACTATCCACCAGGACATAGTGGTATTACAGCATGATCTGTTTTTCTCTAACATAGTTCAGCTCTACACTTTTAACACATGTCTAAAAGTCTTTCCTCTTTCCTTATGTCTCCGATTTTCCTCCTATCTCCTTTCCTCCTTTGTTGTGGTCACCGCTAACACACTGCGTGCTCTGTAATGTCACTGTGCCTGGCCAGTGACAAGGAAGTGATCCCTGACATCATTACCCGCAGAGAAAACCCCTTTCTAAAGGCCACCCCTGGCACTGATCAAGAGGACGGCGAGGAAGGTGAAGAGGAGGAAGGAGTGAAGGCCGTGCCCAATAAACAGAAGGATGACCTGGCCTTAAGGAGGGCTCAGAGTAGGCCCCTCCCACATAGGGATGGACCAATGAGCTTTGCCTCTGCACCCATGAGTCAAGCCGATATCCAGAAGTGGGAGAGGCTCAAGATGTCTGACCCCAGGTGCCCCATATATCATACAAAACATTACAGTATTTTTGGAAGAGTGTGTGCTGTGGAAACTTATGAGTGGTGTGTCTATACTTATCATGTGTCTTTCTCTGTCTTAAAGTTGCACTATGTAACTTTTCTGATGGAGGCTCTGCTAGCTGCTTGTCTCCAAGGAGATGTTATTGCATTGCCTGGAATGTTCCACAATATGCCATTTGACTTATCTGTTTTGTATTTATCCAATTACCACTGTTTTTAGTATTATAAATACCTTGAAAAACATGCATTTTTACAGTGTTCTAACTTGACCTGGTGGTTCTCCTGGTGCTTCTCCTTGGTGATAGATATGTTTAATGCCATACTGTGGAACATTCCAGGAAAAACAATGACACCTTCCAAAAGCAGTTGAAGGATGATCCTCTAGAAAAGTTACATAGTGCACCTTTAAATACTACTTATAGATATCTATTTGATACTCTTATGCAACAAATATTAAACTTTAACTCTTATGGCTAAAAGCTGGGAGAAAAAGGATTTAATGTACTACCCCACTAGCTTAAGGATTATGAAACCTGGCTTTCTTATTCCGCCTGATAGACTGTATATTGATATGTACCATGTCAGGTCAGGAATGTGAGGTATTTTCATCTTTTAATCACCCTAAACTACGACATTAGTGATTGCAGTACATGTGGAGAAATATTACTTATACTTTCCTATCTGTATTTGATTACTCAAACTTAAAATAATTTAAATTAATACAATTTTGGAGTATAAATGGCCTTTATTGATCACTAAATTGACAAACTACAAGCATAAAATATCATTTGTATGGGTTTTTTTACTGTGGGGCCAACCGTATTCTCCCCTATTAATGGGAAACACTGGGCAATAATTGTATATTTCTCCCATTTTTAAGTAAGATTGCATTTTTTATGACTTCATGATAATAAAAGAGGCAATAAGTGCATTTTGACATGCCAAAATTATGTTTATTTCAGAAGATGGTGGAGGACATAACAGTTTTACTTGGTAAACACTGATCCTGGATAAGTAGCATCAATACATTCTAAAACTAAAATAATAGCTGACAAAATTCAAATGTTTTTTACTGTGCTTTTGGTCAGTTTTCAAGCATCAATTGCAGTTTGCCCAGATCATTCCTTTTAACTAAGTATTACATTCCCACTTGTTTATCCTGTTCCTCGTTATTGCGTTCCTCAGTCTTCTCCCGTCTCCATTGAAACAGATGAGGGAATTGGCCTGTCTGTTTCGACTCTGTATGTGAGAGGTTACTGTGGGCTATTGGCACTGCACAGCCTTTGTGTTTCCCTCAGTACTGATGTCATGACATAGGATAAAGAGTGTTTTGTGCTCTCAAAGGAGTTACTAAGCATCTAGAATAGAGAACTGTCTGACGCCTGAGTATGTATGTAAATGTATGAGAGTCCATAACTACATACTTTGTCCTCTTTTGTCCAGTCATCTTGTCCAACTCAGTCCTCTTTGTCTCTTTCCTTTCCACCCTGTCTGACTGGTGTATGTGCTATGCTCTGTGTGTGTGTTGTATTGTGAGACTGTATCCAGTGAGGAAAGCCCAGTGTGCCAGGCTTGTCTGGAGAAAAATTATAGGAGCTCATTCTCTGGATCTTCAAAGGCCGGGCGGGGTCACAGCAAAGTGGTGACCTTTGGGGCTGTGACTGAGATCGAGCAGCCAGTAGACACAAGTGAAGGGGAGGAGACCGAGTTGCTAAGACGACTCATGTCCAAAGCAACAGTAACCATGCCAACCATAGGTCCTAGCTCCCGACTCTCAGAGCGGGAACGCAGGTATGGACAGGGCCAGAGACTCCACTGGCTCGCATCCAGAGCTGCTTTAATAAGAGCTGCAAGAAAAAGTGCACTGTTTGGTTGCATCTAAAAGTCCCCCTCCAATCAATGCTTCGTGAGCTAGTTAGCAAACTATTGTAAATAACTTTTTAGTGGTATTCCACCATCATGCCATCCCAATGATAGTTTATTTTCTTCTGAATTCTGTGACTAAGTGGGAGAAAATGCTTAAATGTGAGATTTCAGGCAAATCTCAAATGGGTAACATAAAATGAAATGATATTATGAAAATGGCAAAGCTGAAAACATTTATCTATGAAACCTGACTTAAAAAAACATTTTGTAAAGCATGTGATTAATATTGGGGTGTTTTGTGGCTGGAGGGGAACTGTGCTGCTTGTGAAAGAAATGTGTAACATGGAGCCTATTTAAATAATACCAGTAATCATGGCACAGATTTTGCATTATACTGATGAGCTTGTAACCAGGTCAGAACAGAGGCACATGCATGTGCAGTGGCAGACTGACAGTAATGGTGATACAGATGCCTCAGTCAACATAATAGCGCAATAGAATAATCATTAGCTGTAAGTGGAGGACAGAGGTGCTTGAGTTGACCTGGCTTAGGCTGGATCTGTTACCTTTTACACATTTGTTTTATACTTGCACTGTGTAAGAAATACAACTTAAAGCACCCAAGGATGAGTTGTTGTTATTTAGATACCAAAGTCTAATCTGTAATCTCTTGACTGAATACAAACTATAAACAGATGTATCAGAAAATTTTTTTTTGGACAAGGCAGTTTCATTGTGGTATGTTTTAAATTTGGATATAGTGATGAGTCTGGCGGGTAGTTGGTTGAAAGCATGCTGTTCAAATGGGCCAGCATGCTTTCTACTAAGCATAGTTTGTATTTATCCAAGAACAGCAATATAAATAATAACATAAGACATTTTGGACCAACAACTTCTAAGTATTCAACTCTGAGCCAGTATGAATATTTCTGCATGATAATAGATAATGTAATAATAGCCAAATGTACATGGGTGATCATTCCTCCATTTGAACAGCATGCTTTCTCTTTTGAGTACATTGATTTCTCAGCAGCTTTTCTCTATTACACAACCCAGTGCTTATATCCTCCCACTACCTGCTGTTTGCGTGTCCTGCTAGTGCTTTGCATGCACGGATTCACATTCTTTTGTCCGCTGTTCAACCTCACTTTACATATCCCTCCATACCCCAGCCTCACAGATTTCACTGACCTCAATCAAAGCACGCTCCAAACCTTTTCTGAGGTCACCCCTACTCCTGCTGAAGTAGATGCCCGCCTCGCTCTGTATATGAGAAGAACAGAGGAGGAAGAGGAGGATGACAATGAGGAGGAAAAAATCCCTGATCTGGAGAAGGATGACATGATGGCGCGGCGGACTGGTGTTTTCCATAAACAAAGTAGCTCCACTAAAGTCTATCACAACAGGTTCCTGCCTATGCCTGGGACCAAACAGAACACGCAAGATGCCACCGATCATTTCCCATGGAGCAAAAAAGAAGCAGACAGGAGCAAGAACTTAAGGTGGGCGAAAATATTATGGAATTAACTCTAAGCTACTAACACGCTTGGTTTGTATCCTAAAGACATTCTCCAGTGTCTTCAATTAAGTTTTTCTCTTAGAGTGGAGCAAACCAAAGCTACAATGGAAACGTTTCAACCAAATGCAACTGAAATAGTCAAAGCAACTACTTACCATGAGCGAAATGCAGAAGACGAAGATGGAGAAAGCCTACCCAAGCCGGAGAAGGATGACATGATGGCTAGAAGAACTGGTTTAAGTCAGAAACCCATTGGAAGCAAAGCAAATCAGTTCCTTCCTGTGCCTGGATCGGCCAAGTATAATGTTTCTTCAAAACAACCTCAAATCAGTGAAAAGACTGCAATTGAAAGGTACTTTTGTCTAAGCATGACGAGGTCGTCTATCAATGCATTGTAACTAACCATCGGTAGACAGTGTGGAATATATTAATGTGTTATAATATTAACCATAAGTGTGGTGAGTTTTATGTAACCAGCATGTTTGAGTGTTCACAGCTGGAATCCTTAAGTTGTTTGACACATGAATAATTGTATTTGAAAGGACTTGCCTGTATTGATTTGTTGCCATGGGTTACTATGCTGATCTGGAGATCATATGTGGTGGTTTGAAGTCTGTGGACTGTGAGTTCTTAGCTTGGATTGGTCTTGCATGTCTTGGGTTGTTTTGTGTAAGATTAAGAGACTGGAGATGTTTGCTTTTGGTTAATGTGAATCACAGCTGCACCACATGAGCCTCAAAATTACTTTGCATAATAATCATAAAAAAACATTATATACTTCTACAGTAACCTTATTTTTTATTGTTTTGACATAATATTGATTTATAAACAAACTTTTAGTCATGATTAGTGCCAGTTCCACTCCATAGGGCAAATAGGTCTTGCATATATCTTCATTATGACTAGTGAAAATAAGGCTGTACAATTAATCAAATTCTAAGTATAATTGCAATTATTCAAATTAATAATAAATGAAATGCAATATAAAGGTAAATATAATATGACTGATTAAAAACAAAACAAAATTAATATTATTTCAATGTTATTTCAGTCCACAATTGTGCAGCCATAGGTACGAAATAGTAACTACATATATAAGAAAAATCACAAATTTGGTAGGAATAATAAAATGTACTGTATCTAGTCATATATTTCTTCTATTTAAGTAATGAAGTGAACTAAATACATTGCTCTGTGGTGGTGTTTGGATTCACACTTATAATCTTGGGCCTTGTCTTGTCAGCAGCGTTGCTATCGTCGATGTGGAAACTCAGGCCCCACCCCTTGATCCCCAGGCCAAGAAGTGTGCTTTGGTGAGAGATAATAAGCTGGAGGCTGAGGAGAAGGATGCTAGCAAAGTGACTCTAGACCAGGCTGTACGTAACACCCCAATTCTCTCCCCTCTGCCCACCCCTGCTACCTTCCAAGTCAGTAAGGAAGAGACAGGGCAGGGCAAAATCAAGGCTGAGGAGAGGGTGCAAGAGGTGGGGTCACAAGCACCAAAGAAACCCTTCTGGCTGGAGGATGATCAACTACCTCCAATGATGTGAGATGCTTACGATGAACTATTTTTGCATGGCTGTGTTTCTCAAGCAGTGGATTACAAATTTACATTTACACGTACATTTATTTTACCCTTGTTTACAGCTTACAGTGTTGATTTTGAATACTTTTGAGAAGCGTTGATAATAACTTGTTTGCCACTGCTGCAGGTGGTTTTCATTCATTCACATTGTGCTATTGTTGTTGTTTTAGGAGTCGGAGAGTTGCTTTTATATCTGAGGACACAGAGTAAGTTGGGGAGATAATTGCATGAAAGCTTATTTTCTTGTCCATGTCCTGTTTAAAATAACTATTTTTCTTTCATTCCAGCGCATTTTGCTAGCACTTGCTTACAAGCTTTTCATTTGACTTTAATGCAAAGGATTAGTAAGAATTTGATAAAAATTTGAAGTAAAGTTTGTTTTGACAAAAAAAAAAAAAAAAAAGTAAAATAAATGTTCTGGAATAATTTATACTTGTATTTGTGAGGTAAAGTACTACTAGTACTGGTAATTTAGGTTGAAATAATGCTACAGTTACTCTTAAATACCTAAACTAATCCTTTGCAAACTTAAAAATCACAATATCCTATTAATCCTATTAATATTATTTTGCTCAAAATGAAATTGACATTTCCCAAACACCTTGCTGAAGTGGGATTAATTGTGTGAGATCAATATTTTATTTAACAATGACAGGAATAACATCCTGATAAACATCTGCAAATAAAAAAAAAATTGTCATTTAAAATCTTTTACATTATAGAAAAAGGTTTGGAAAATGCCGATTTTGATTAACCATAACTAACATCTCTTGCTTCTCTTCTTTGCAATGCAACTTTTTTAGTTTGCCTAGTTAAAAGACAAAAATAACAATATTTGCTTTTACTTATCTTTGTTGTTCCTTGTCTCTAGGAGTGCGAGTATGGGTGACCTCCTTAATGAGGACGAGGTTGGACACTTGCCTCACATCAGCCCCTCCCGATACGAGCGCATGCAGGAGCAGTACAGCAGCTTCAAAGAGGATGAGAACCAGTGGCAAGACGTAAGAAATCTAACAATATGAGCAATAAGGGGGGATACGTGCATTTTTTGTTTGTAGACTACAGCTCAGCATTTACCAATAAAAGTCTGTAAGCTGGGGCTCTGCCTCCTGCTCTTGGGTTCAAGATTTTGTAATCACAGTCGGCAGGTCTCAGGTGATGGAGATTGGTGCGCATTTCTCCAGCAGCAGGACTCTGAACCTGGATGTGTCCTCAGACCCCTTTACAGCCTTTATACACAGGACTCCACAGCCAGATACACCTTCAACTCCATTGTGAAATTTGCTGATGACACAGTTGTGGTTGGACTCATTTCTTACGTCTCCAAAAGCAAGGAGATGGTGGTGGACCCTAGGAGAGGGAAAGGTAGGACACATCACTACACTCCCTTAAACATCTACTAGCCACAGTGGACAGAGTTCCTAGTTATAAATATCTGGGAGTCAACATCACCTGAAAAGAATCTGAAATGGCCATAGTGGAGTCAGTGCTTTCTGACTGCCTGACTGTGTGGTATGGAAGTGCCACAGAGAGAGACAGAGAAAGCACCTGGATAGTGGTGGCTGTGCGAAGTGCATCACAGGGACATCTCTGCTTCACCCCCGAGGAGCTGTACAAGAAGATCTGTGTGAAGAGGGCTCAGCAAATCATGGCAGACGTTCACCATACTTACCATGGTCTGCTCAAAGGGTTGCCCTCAGGAAAGAAGCTTTGCTCTCAGAGATTTAAAAAGTGTTTTGCCCCTCAGGCCATATGGCTCATGAACAATTCTCTACTGTAATTTTCTTGTTGACTACTGACTTTTTTTCAGCTACACAAAGAGGATTCCTTTGACATTTCACTGCATATTTTTAAATTGTGTTTTTAAACTGTGGTTTTAGCTTTGTATGTGACAAATAAATATATATCTGTCAATACACTGAAAAATATTGAATTTGGTGGTTCAGTGAAAAGCTAACAGTGTTATCATGACAGGACCTGGCTCGGTGGAAGAACCGCAGACGAAGTGCATCCCAGGATCTGATCAAGAAGGAGGAGGAGAGGAAGATGATTGAGAAGAAGATGAAGGAGGAGAGCGATCGAAGAAAAAGCATCAAAACTTACAAAGAGATCATCGAGGAGAAGTAAGGAGTCAATTTAAAAAGACTACAAGACTGTTCAAAGTTGCTTATACTTAAAACACATAAAAGCTCTGAATTAACTTTCACTTGTGTTAGCTTGTAACATTTACTTGTAACATTGGATAACATAGCTAACCATACAGAATTCGTACTTATAGTCTATATATATAAGACCCTATATTGCACTTGGATCATCATCATTGTTATCATCATGGGATAGTCATCATGTTGTGGTTTGGGAAATTAACTTAAAATGTTACAAATATTGTATAGATCTGGCTCATTGAAGAAGAAGAACAACAAAAAGATTATTGGCTTTTGATGAACTTGTTTTTGCAGAATTTAATACTCAGAGTGCCAATATATGAATATGCAAGATTACTAGTTCAGCATTGTCAGTACATTAAATGCTTCATTTGTAATTTGCTGCAATATGTTTTAAGGGAACGCAGAGAGGCGGAGCTATGTGAAGCCTACAGGAACGCTGCAAACCCAGAGGAGGCCGCCATGGTTCTACAGCGATATGCTCTTCGTTTCACTATCAGTGATGCCACTCTGGACAGTCTGAAAGTGCCCAGACCTGTCGTCATGGCTACCAATCCAGACTACATGCAAATGGACGAGGAGCTTAAGCCTTCGTCACCTGTAAAAGAGGAAGACTCAGGGGTTTCAGAACAGCACAAAACTGTCATCAAAACGGACAGCAAGCACAATACAGAACATGTGGACTTTACTTATAAACAGGAAGATATAGTTTGTCTCTCCTCCATCCCTACTCCACCCATCAGCCCTCTAAAGACTCCAGAACGTGCATTACCACAGTTACCAGAAAAACTTGCAAGTAAACCAGCAGAGAGTCCAAATACCGTACAACCACAGCGGGCACCAGTGATACAGTCCCAGGCCAAAGTCCCTCCAGCCCCTTCACCTCTGCAGCGGACCCCCATGCTCCCAGCCACCACCATGCCCTCTCCCCCCTCTAGACCTGTGCCCCTGCTGGCAGCCAAACCGTGGAGTTCACAGTCCGGAAACAAGTCATTCAAGGTTTGTCTATGTACAAGCATTACTACGATATATGTATTTACAATCATAATTATAACATCATCTTGATGTATTTTGCAGTTATTGAAGAACAGACTTGATAAGTTGTTATGTATTTATAAACAGTAAAGTAAATACACAAATATACTTTTTTTTTTAAAACTTTATTACCAAAATACCAAAACGTCTTAGGCCTATCACAAATGTGTGCAATAGTGCCACCTGGTGTTGGTACCAGTAGTGCCAGTATTAGACAATTAACAATATTCCTTCTCAGAATCAAATTTAAGATTTTAAAGCAAACACGGTTGTTACTGGCAGTCTAAAATGTATGAATGATTCGATGTGGACAAAAAGCAGCCAATAGGTTTTGGCAAAAGGGGGAGACAGAGTTGTCCTCCTAAGTAAGTCTCAGTAGGTTATTATTTATTATTTATTATATCATCCTTTTTCTTATTAGAAAAAGGCTGATATTCACATCAAAGAAAACCCTTGACTATACCTGAGCTCTTCATATATATATATTTCATATGTTCTTCAGATGGATGGGCTGGTGAGAGTGAACGGAGAGACCACTGAAACTTCTGCAATTCACACTCCCCCACTCTCCCCCATGCGCTCACCAGTGGGAGCCAAACCTGCCACACCCACCTCACCCACCACCCCCATCTCACCCGAAAAGCCTGATAAAGATGCCCCATGTGAACGAACAGTGACCGTAGAGAGGACAGTGCAGCCCTCTCCCCCTCCTTCTCAGACAGAGAAGCCCCCCTCTGCCACCAGCTCAGCCATCAGCTCTCTGATCGGGGGCAGGAACTGTATCATCACCACCACCATCGTCACAGAGCTCACACATGTGGAGCCCGTCACACCGGAGAGCCACACCAATGGACAGGTACATCTGTTCTATTTTGTTGTTGTTGTTTTGGTGTGTGGGTATTATGAGACTGGACAGTAAGCAGTGTTAAATGGGCTTTATGTAACTTTTCTGGGAGATGTATGTCACCTGCTTGTCTCCATGGACATGTTTTTGCTTTGCCTTGAATGTTCTTTCTACAGTATGGCATTAAACCTCTCTAGATGGCATTTATTTGGCATTGAATTACAGCTGTTTCTATTGCTAAGGTCAATAAGTTAAATCTGATAACAAATAAATTAACTTTGCTGGGTTTAAGTGGATGTCACAGCAGTCTAGGTAGGTTAATAATATTTTATGGAGAAGTTGTATGTAGATTTTTGTTGTAACAAGTTGAATTTTAAGCAACCAATGACCAGTGACTATGGTGTTTCACTATTAAACAGACCCATTCTAACATAAGCCCTTTACTGAGGGAAAAATTGGTGAAAGAAAGCCTTGCATTGCCCTCTAAGATTAAGCTACATTTTATTTTTTGAAAAGTTATACTGATTTCATTTGAACTTTTTTTGTTTTGAACATATAAGAATCAAGGCCAAACTGTGTGTTATGTAATGTGAGAGTGGGTGAAAGTGTGGGCGGCTTTGATCATTCTGTCTCGCTGCTTTAGAATTATCATAGAGGATTCTCAGTAGTGCATTTAATACAGCTTGTTACAGCTACTACATTAAAATTTGGCAAAACACTAGTAGAACTTTACCAGCTGAAATGGATCAAGACCATAAAGGTTGTCCGTAATATATGGTCATTTCATTTACCAGTGTTCAAGTAATAAATATCATACTGGGACAACAAACTATTAAAAATGGTTCACAAATATACTTTATTTTACAGTATCAAACACTTTTTACAAATCCAACTGTTTCCTTTTGGTTTAAATGTGGATTAATATTCCTCTAAGATGCTAGTGAAGTACAAACTAAATAATTACACACAATAGATTTTTTTACTCTAAAGATCAAAACATGTTTCAGATCATCCTATATTTTTGTTATTCTTTTTTAATAGAAATCTGTCAGCCATTAAAATCCTTTATTTTACTTTTGTGTTGATGTAACTGTTTATGCAAATAAATACATAGGATTAGAGGAATTAAACAAACAACCTATTGCAATAATAACTGTATTTGTAGGTAAATGGCACATCCACTTTCACCCAGGAGACAGTGGAGGAGAAGAGGAGTCCAGTATCTCTGTTACCTAACAGCATACAGGACTTTTCCCCCACTTCGACAGGTAAAGTCTGGAACGCATCTTTCCTAGTTAGTGCTACTATTTATATCTCTGGGCTATGCTAAGTTTATTTATTTATGAACTCTTGTCTTTTTTCCCCACAGACGCTGTAGGGGACGCCAACTTAACCGTATGTATCCCGGCTTTCTGCTAGCTTGTTTTTTTTGTGTCCTCTTTCATTCTTAAATTTGACCCTGTCCTTACCCTTGTCTTCCTCCAGTTGTGCTGTAGTCAAACTTGTCTTCTCACCTCTCCTCTCTTTCTGTCCTTTTTTACTCTGCCCACTTGTGTGTGTGTGTTATCATTGCAATGGGTGTGTGGGTAGACTGAGACCCCCATGTTGAACTTGGCTAAACGTGTAAATCACTGGGTATGGGACCCCAATGTGGAGCGCAAACGGCTGGAGAGGTGGCAGCAGGAGCAAGAGCGCCTCCTACAGGTACAAAGAGGATAGTGTGCACATGCATGGATCCGTGACTCTAACACACGCGGGTTATGGTTGTGTGTGTTTGTGATTTTTATTGGGCGTTGTAAATACAGTGGTTAACGTGATTGTATGTTTCTCCAGGAGCAGTATGAGAAGGAGCAGGAGAAGCTGAAGAAGGAGTGGGAGAGAGCGCAGTTAGAAGTGGAAGAGGAAGAGAGGAAACACAATGAAGAGGTAAAAAAAATATATGCAACTAGATTAGTAGTATGCATCTGTTTCTGACCTTAAGCAATGTTGTTATCATTTAGCACTGCTTGCAAAGTCCTCTACTGAATTGTAAAGTGCCTATATGACAGGTTAGACTACTCATTTTACTAAAACACAGTTAATATCAATACATTTAAGATTTTGCTAAATTTTTTTCTTTTAGGATTAAAATGTTACTTCCTGGTTGAAAATCATGACATCACACTAGCAAAAAATATTATTTGACATATAAGTAAAGACCTTTATTTAGTTGAAATAAAGTATCAGAAAAATATGTGTAAATCATGCCTAATTTTTGGGTAGAATTCTCCCTCTAGTTCCTGTTTTATTTTTCTTCACCGATTGCTTGGTGTAAAACAAAAAATCCTAACAACCTGTCATACACACTTTAACAATACATTATATTTTAAATTCCAATATGTATTATTTTTTCAGATTAATTTAACAAACAGATTAAAGCAAAAAACAGTGAGGTGTAAATTAACAGGATGAACTTAAAGACACATATTTAGACAATTAGACACAGATCCATCCTCTTGCCTCTTCAACATTTTCTCAGACACAGCTTTGACACTCCTCCTCTTCTGCCACATTTTTTCTAATTTTGAAATTTTGTTTTAAGCACTTAGACCTTTTTTTTCCATACCTGATGATGATGAGTTAATTTGGTTTATTGTTAATGTAATTTCTCATTAACCTAACATTTATTTGTATTGAATAATACTTTGGATTGTTGATGTTTTACATATGGTTTGTAATGTCCATTTATGCCAGAATTAGCAAAGTTGTTTCCATCTTATTGTACTGATTGTTTTTCTATTTTATTGTCAGGAGAAATGCACGAATGAGAAACAAAAACACTGGAATTGGACACTGTAAAAATATTTATCTATGTACTGTACTGATTTATCTGACAAAAAACACTAACACTAACAGTTTGCCATCAGTGTAGCAACATAATTTAAGCGTTTATTCCCTGTCTAAGGTAAAAAGATTCAAGTCAGATATGCAGATTAGCTAGTGTTGTTTTTATGGTCTTTATCAAAATTTCAATTCAACCTTAGGGTCTTTTAAAATAATGTATTACAATATGCAACAACCTTGTTTTGTCCCTTTTTGCAGGAGAGACGTATTCTAGAGGAAACTGTTGTTCCGCTCAATCCCACAGGCATTCTTAGCCAGCCTCCTACACAGACTAATATAACCTCACCAACTGAAGTAACCAAGGCTCCGAGCAGCAATATCCCTCTACAACACAACGGCCATAAGGTCCCATTAGGAAACGAAGGGCAGCATGCTTCTAAACTGCACTTTTTCCAAGGTATCAATCAATCAAATTATCCCTCAGTTTTATTGCAAGTGTCATTATGATTATTTCTGAATTTGGTGGAAGAGTACCCATTGTAAATATTTATTAAATATATAAATCAGTCAAGTGGCATTTTGTGAAGTTGAAAATGACAGGAAGTAGTGCCAAGTTCATCCTCTATTTGTGACATCAATACACAAAATTCCATTCAAAATAGAGGGACAGCTTTTTTCTGTCATTTTAGATGTAACAAAATAGATGCGCAATGCATTTCTATTTGTCAAATGAATGTTTGTGGAAATTAGGTGAGCTTTGGTCCTTTTTTAAAGTATAGTTTATAGGTAGCTGTCAGGTACATATGTCAAAACAGCTGCCCATGTCCAACTAGGAAGTAAAATTACAAACTAAAAGGATTGTTGTGAAATCTTAAATATAATCATGTTATGTAAAAATGAGTCTAACCTGTCCTTAACCACTATCATGTGTTTCTATAGACTCCACCTGTGAAGTAGAAGCCTCCAGAAAACAGGAGCTACTGAAGACTGAATCTCTTGACCACAGTCCTCAGCCCAAGCAGCCACAGAATGTTCAGAGGTACAGGCGTGTCCCTTTATCAGTGTTACGTTTGTCTTATTCGGCCTATATTTCCAAACTGCTGATGTGCTCTAATCATATTGACAGGTCTGGATCACATGACACAGCAGTGGGGCGTCAGCAGTCTCATCCATCACCCCATCCCTCATCTCCAAGCAGGTACTCGCGCTTACAACTAACAAATGCAGTACAAATGCAGTGCAGTTTTTTAATAAAGTATTGCATGAACATTCACTGGTTGTCTGTTTGCTGTTTGTTCAGATGTGTGAGTGGGAAAAGACTATGTTCTGGTTGTTCTCAGCCTCTGGGAAAAGGAGCAGCCATGATTATTGATACTCTGGGACTCTTTTTCCATATGCAGTGCTTCAAGGTACACATTATACACCTTTATGCAGTTGACCCAGTAGAGATTCTTAGGACATTTATACACAGAAATGTTATTCACTTAAAAGTATGTGAATAAATACAATATTAAGAGATATTTATGATTTTGAAGCTATCCCATTGTCTCCTTATTAACAAGAAGAATCATTTAATTATGTGTGCCATTTCTACTCTATGTCCCTGATCAGATCACAATAGTCTTTCCCCAAGTATTAAAACCACCTACTTCCATTCTTCCAGTAGATTCTGCTTTCTTTTGATTCATGTGTTTAGTATTGTGTTACAAATCCTTCAGTCACAATAATTTGTTTACTGTCTGTTTTCAGTGTGGGGTTTGCGATGGGCAGCTTGGAGACGCCACTGCAGGCACTGACGTTAGGATCCGTAATGGACAGCTCAGTTGTCACGAGTGTTACATCGCGTCTCGAGGTGAGAACTTGTTCACGCGTCAACAGGTTCATTCTAATGGCAACGTTCAATGTGGCTGTGTGCAGCATTTAAGCATAAGGTGTCATGGGGCTTTCTCTTAGTGGGCACTCAGTAGGCCTGCCTCAAATGATTTTACAACAAACTTTGAATCAAATGTTTTAAAAATGATTTATGTATTTAATTTTGGTAATTCCACTGCTTTGAAGGTAATAGAGATCTTGTGTCACATAATGATACAATAGTTTGTTAGTCTGTGGGACAAAATCTTTCAAAGAATTGTAAAGCCATAGGACAAAATGGTTCATAGCCTTGAGGTAACTAACTCTACTGGTGTAGGCAGAGTTGGGGAATCCCGAATTTAGTATTTGAAAACACAGCTACACAGACTGAGGTGACTAACGATGTGACCAACGATGAGCCAGAAAGTCCACGAGAGCTGATGACCTTGATCCAAACCTTATATTACTGCCCCATATTTAAATCAGACTTTATTACATATTACATATATAAAAGTTCAGTTATACCAGAATTATGAAAACAGCACATGTTTTACCTTTACATAAATGTGAGACAGCTAAAAATGTAAATAATTTCCGGACAGTATCTAAATTACCTTGTCTTGCAAAAGTTTTAGAAAAGTTAGTTGTAAATCAAGTTAGAACTTATTTAAATAAATGCTCAGTGTTGAAGTCTTATCAGTTGAGTTTAGAAAAGGGCATAGTACTGCCACTGCAACCACAAAAGTTTTCAATGACATTTTCACAGCCCTTAATAACAAACATGATTGTGCAGCACCGTTTATTGATTTAACAAAAGTTTTTGATTCAGTGGATCATGGAGTCCTTTTGAAGTGTCTGAAGCATTTTGGATTTGACAATACTCCATGTAATTTGCTCCAAAATTATCTTTCAAACTGAAACCAGACAGCAGTAGTTAATTTTTAAACTTTAAGCAAAGGAGCGCCCCAAGGCTTGATTTCGGGCCTGCTACTTCTTACCACATTTATTAATACCATTGGTTACAATTTAAGAGAAAGCCTCATACATTTATATACAGGTGATAATATTTTGTATGCAAGTTCTCCCTATGTTAATCAGGCAATTTTACAACTACAGCAAGATGTTAATGAAATTCAAAAGCCCATTAAAAAACAAAATTTTCAATGAAGGGAATAAAATTAAGTATTTGATTTTTTCTTTAAAAATTAGGGTTAGGGTTAGGCTTGAAGCTTGATGGGCAAGCTACAAATCTTTATACACTTAATGGTACATTGATTAAAAGAGTCACCAACTGTAAATATTGGGTTTGGCATGACAAAAATGTATTCTTTAAAATACATATCTCAGAATTATGTAACAGTTTAAAGTCAAAATTGTAATTTTATTATAGAAACAAATTGTGTATCCAGTTGAATTACAGAAAAGAAATTATTCAATAAATTTTTCTTTCTGTACTAGATTGTGGAGATGTAATATATATGCAGACATCAGCCTTTACTTTGAAACCTTTAGATTCACTCTTTCACTCAGCCCTTCATTTGATAGCAGGTGATGAATTTTTAACTTATCTCTGTACTCTCTGAAATAATAGGTTGGCCATCGCTATCTGTCACCTGCTGAACTCTGATATGGGACGTTTTAATACAAGATGTCATGAATGTCTATGTCTCAAAACTGGCTGCACTAGAACTGAAATGGGGGTGAAAAAGCTTTAACTTAATTTGCTTCCCAACGCCTGCACCTGTTTTTAATGTTTTAAATGGACCGATGTAGTTCTTGGATCAGATTTAGAAACACAAGAAAATCAGTATCTGTGCGGAAATGTGAAAATTGCTGACTTTGTTACATGTTTGTTGTGTCCAGGGAGAGGTCAGCCCACAACTTTATGATGATGTCCTGCACATGCCCACCAGCTTTTCAACACGGACAACTTACTGAATTTCTACAAAATTGAAAGTGGATATTTCTGGAATCTTCTGGAATCACTTGAACTGGTCACTTTTCCCAAACAAACGGCACAACCAGCTTTACTGGAATCTGCAAAAGGACAAACACTATTCCAAAATTCCAGCTATTTAAATATTTGTAGCATGGATTTATTTGCTCTATTTAACCCTTTGCACAACTGTAATAATGAAAACGACTGGAGTAGCCTGTCCATTTTAATGCCTTACCCCTTTCATTTTCTGTTTATGGATTTGCATGAAAATAAAACTATCTTTAAGTTATTTTATTCACAGATGGAACATTGAGGGTGCTGTATGTTTCTTAAGAGAATATCTTTTATCATATTTTCTAATATAAATACACGCAATTGTTTTCCCATCCGTATGACACTGGTTCTAAGACACTGCTTTGACTGGAATGCATGTAATTAATAATTTGTGTTTTTAGAGGTATTTTCTTTCTTTTTAAGATGTTTTAACCATCTTTTTAAGATGTTTTAACCATATTGTTGTTCGAATCAGTGCCTTATGTAAAGAATTGAGGGCTACTCGCACGGACCTCTGGGTCATAGCACATTGTGAGAGACAGAAGTGCATGCGTGTTGGAGTTCTGCATGTGTAAGTATGTATGCAGTGACTTGAAGCTCCATACCAGCATTTTCCCATTTACTCTCACCTTGTTCATCTCAAGGCTTAAACCAATGACAGTCCCTGCTGCTCTTTTGTCAATGCTCACCATAACTGGACACACAACATCAGATCACAAATGGAAGAGGTGCAGAATTGTCTTTTATAGCAAGTGTATGTTTATCAATAAAATATTTTAAGTGATTTTTGTAGTGAGCATTTAATTTTGTGTTATTCCCTATGTAGAGCTTTACTGATACAATGCTGATCCTAGACACAGCGGTGGAAAGTAATGAAGTAAAAGTAGTTAAGTACTGTGCTTAAGTATAAATTTTAGGTATCTGTACTTTATTTACGTCAGTTTTACAGTGGATACTTTTACTTTCTCTACATTTGAGAGCAGATATCTGTACTTTCGTCTCCACTACATTTTTAACTTGACTAAAAAGTAAAAGTGACACCTGCTGACAAGTCTGAAGGGTTTAGTTTTAATACATTCATAGTTTGAGTAAACAAAAATATACACATAAAAACAATCTATTTAATTGTTTCTGTTGAACAAAATTCTGCACAAATGTTCATCAAAATCAACACATTTGAAGCCTTAAAGGACAAAATCTACATGAAATACTTTTTACTCTTTAAGTACATTTTTAAGGGGGTACTTTAATACTTTTCATGTGGTAATTTTTATTTTATTTTACTTTTTTTTAAATTTTGCTCCAGTATCTGTACTTTTACGCAAGTAACAAAATATGAACACAAATAACATACTCTGTGCTGAACGCCTGTGATACCATATGTGCCCATTATTAGTGTTTTACTGCACTCTAGTGGTTCTTTTACAGAACTTTTACTTTAGCGGCCCAGTCCAAGATATGTCAAGTAAATCAAACTTATCAGAAGAATAAATAAATAGTTTGAGTTCCAGACTACACACTTCTTCAATATTTTACAAAAATGTGGTGTCAATCTGTAAATCAAACTTCAAACTAAAAAAAAAACACACAGAGAGATCTCATTTTGAATTTGACATGAAAAAAACACAACAGTATGTAGTAGTAGTAGAATGAAATAGTAGAGGGGATTGTCCAATTGACTATACACGAAAAATATGAAGAAAATGAAGCGTTAACTGAACAGACAGGTCGGAACTATTGTTCTAGGAACCAATGTCAACTCGAGGAACCTACGGACGTTACACAAATACCGGAAGTTTACAGTCACTTGACAGGACGTGAACATGTTTATATTTTTGTAATGCAAATTGACCAATTTTTTTCCTTATGAATTCGTAACATCGAACTGCAATGGACCCACGAGACCCTTCACGAAATCTTGTATGTATTTATTGTATTTATTGTATTCTGTCTCATGTTTTCTGTAGCTCAGAAGTTGCTCGAGCTCAGTGCCTCTCGAGGTGAGGTCTGTCTTTTTCACAACACAGAAAACAAATGTGCAAGAAATCTCACATTTATGATGCTTTATCTGAATGGAATTATGTCCTAATGTCCTATAGATTGTCCATGTTATCATTGTGGTTTAAACATTAAAGAAATTAAATAAAAAATGAAAAATCAAAAGTTTCTTTTCACTTTCACTTCTCGTACCAGTATTCTCTACAGTCTTTTAGGTATTCTGATTTTTAATTATGAAAAGCTGCATTGCGCTTATTACAGTCTCACGCTTCACAAATGTGAACATACATACAGACAATGCTGTTAAAAGTATTAACACTTCCTCTTTACTTTTACTTTACTCACCAAAAAAGAGAAGTTACATGCTGGTATTCTTGTTGCGTTATTAAAATATACTGTGACCCTGGGGTAGTAGCTAACGCTTTTTTCTGCTTACCTGATCCAAACGTTTTTTTTCCTCTCAGAGTGCTCCTGAACTCGACTTGACTCGGAGCATGGACGAGGACTCCATGGTGGATGGTCCTCTGATCTCGGCTGATGCCCTGCACTCAGCCATCAGGAGAGAGTTTCAGACACTGCCCACATACTGCCTGGCTGCTCTGCTTTCTGTTCTGCATGTAGGTTATTGTTTATAATATGGGGTTGACTGTGTAACATTGATATTGATCTAGATTTTGTTTTAATTTTTTTTTTTCTTTCCAAAAACTAAAGGCTTTCACTATTGATTTCATGAACATAAAAAAGAAACAGTGCCATTTAACATAACAATTTGCCCAATTTACTCCCCCAAGACTGAACTCTGCTCCAATCCACATGCTTTTGCTGACAACAAGTTTTTTGTTGACCTCAATAGAAAAAAAGATTATTGGATATCATTGACAATTAAACATGACTGGATCTCAATCTCAACACAAATGTTATGGATTTTCCAGCCCTACTTTAATTATTTTTGATCATCATCCATGATTTTAGAGTTATTTTTAGAGTATTTGTATATTTCATTCTGTAAGTTTATGTCACACTGCATTTTCTATTTTTTGCACATTGTCCCACATTTTAGTACATACTGGCAAATGTAGCAGCAGTAGTGCTTTTTCTCCTGTCAGCATTTGATAATGTAGTGTCTCCCCCTGTTCTTTCTTGTTATGACGCCTATGGTGCCGAACCATATTTCAATAAGTTGAAGTAATACATTTTTTGGAGCGTAAATGTCTCTTATTGCCTCTACTGTTCAATAAAGGACTGATTTGAAACTTAAATCTAATCAGTTCTAAAGTTTTATGACAATACACACAGTAAGTAAAAAGTACTATTTGTTTTCCTTTTTTTGCTCAGCCTGTTTTTAAGCCACAAGGGTGAAAATTAGACTAAGGGGGTCCACCATCGGAAAACACTAATAATGCAAAAGCCCAGTATTTAGCTAATTTAGCAAAATGTTCTAGTGCAGGAGTCTCCAACTTTTTCTCTGATGAGCTACCTTTACCAAACAAAAATGCCAGAGAGCTACTAATTTTAGCAGTTGCAAGGAATTGAGTATATGTAAGAGCCACAGCAAGCCTTAGATGGGGTACATTTAGATTCTTATAAAAAAAAACCCCAAAACTATCAACATGATACATTAACAATGATAATTAATCAAATTTTAGTTATTCAGCACAATATGAATAGTTCAGAAGTCCCTTGGCGAGCTACTTGGTAGTGAAGAGCTACTGGTATTTCCCAAGCTACAAGTTGCGATACTTGTTTTCACAACATTCAAAACATTTCAAAATGTTCTAAATTGTAAGTCTAGAATGAAACTACAACAAAACCTTCATAATGTGTGTTTTTCTTTTAACTAGTTTTGTTTTCTGTATTGATGTTTTTCCAGGTGGTGTATGTCGTCTTGTCAGTTTTGGTGGCCATCATGTGCATATTAAAACAAGGAGTTGTAGAACAGTGTAACAGCATCTTACAGACTGTTGGAGGAGATGGTGCCATAGTGTTTGGTAAAGTCTTTTTATGGGGGCTTGTTCTGCTATTTACAATCTGCATCAAGTATCACCACCGGCAGGCCAGAAGCAGGGGCTACCTAAAATTCTACAGACACATGCAGGATGTGATCCACCTGCCTCTGGTTTTTCACTCTGGAGGTAATACTGTCTTTTCACCACAAGGGGGCATTTCTAGGACTGTAAGACATTTGATTTTATTTCTGTGATTTTGTTTTTGTGTTCTTTGTAGGCAATGCTTTGCTGCTGTGGATTCTGGCATCAAAAATACCACAGGATCTGAGAACGTACCTTGTGCTTGCTGTTCTGGCGGTGGAGCTGCTGGTGGCATTACCTTGTTTAATTTATTATACAGGTAAAATACTCTTCAAAACAATGATAGATAAAACCATCCATCAATACATTCTTAAACTCATGAGAGCATGTATATGAAAGGCTGCGTTTACATGTCATTATAATGTTCAAAACGTACCATATTTTCTCTACTAATGGGCAACTCTGAGTTCTACAGAATTCACCTGTTTTGCTGTTAATATTAAGATGTTTTGACCTGGTTTATTGTAATTACTGTAAAAACTGGCACAAGGTTCAACAATTAACTAAGGTGAAATGTTCTCATTAGTAAAAAGTAGTGACATTATGCAGACAGCATCATTGTAAGACTTAAACTGACTTTAAGGCATAAGATAATTTATGTCAATTTTGTGAACCCAAGAAGCTGTAACGTTATATAGGCCCCTGCCCTCCATTTTGAGATTATTATAAAGCTTTCTAGAAGTCTGTGAATGCATTTTATTCAATTCATGCATTTACCTCACACTCAGAATTCAATGTGATATAACAGAGTTTGACTGAAATAATTAGTATTTATGTATAGTACTACAGTTGTATTGACTAATTGTAATCGCTTATCCAGTGATTTACAACATATCCTAATTAGTGAAGTGGTTAGTGCGTCTGTCTTTGGCACAGAATATTAAAGATTTGATTTCCCAAGAGAGAGCTACAAATCTCCACCTAAAACTGTAAACAGACAATTATACCACAAGCTAGTATGTTGCAGCTTGTGATCCAGGAGTAGTTTAAACTTTTCATCCATGATTCATTCTCTAGCCTGTAATGTTTTTATTGTGAATTTTGTGGCGTAGCATCCTTCATCCCTAACCAGATGTGAGATGTCAGCTGTGCTTTATGGCCAGACACACCCCATAGATTACATTATACACACTACCCCCACTCTGTCTATCTATGTGAGGACATTCGCATCACAATACCTGCCCTGCCCTTTTCAGACCCGACAGCATGACAATCAACCATTCAACCGAGTGCCTCTGCCCCAATCTGCTGATCGCCCTATTCTGTCACACAAACTTTACTGGATAATAACCTCTCCTCTATATTCCCTCCATTGTGTGCAGAGCGTGAAACCTAATTGATTAACTTTAGATTGACTGAAAACTCTCCAGTGGCATTCTGCAGCTAATGTACAAAGTAAGTGCAAAGTAAGTCAAAACACCAGAGTTGCAAAGAAAGGAACCCAAACCGGATTATTCGTCATTCAAAACAACCTGCTGCTTAGTAACGCCAGCTTTGACTGCACAGAATGTAAGGTCAAGGCGTATATATTTTAAATGCTTTTTAGGCTGTCCTACAGGGTTTTCAGATTTTCAGAGAGCAATAAACTACTAAGCCTTTGAAAAAAAAGCCCCAAAGCTCACAAAAATAAGCTTTAAAAAGAAACAAAAATGAAATGTGGTGTGTCATGGCTGAACGAGCACTCACATTTTTATGACATATTTAACATGTATTTCAGTATTACTGGGTGTATGAGTGTGAAAAATAAATGGAAAAAAAGGCTAAACCTGTGACTGTCAAAATTTCCAAAATAAAAAGCCTAAAGTTGCTATAAATAAGTGGTCCTGACTGTATCCTATCCTGCAGGCATTGTTGTAGAGTTACTATGAAGGGTGGACTTTAGCCATTGACTACAGTATCAGTGTATTCAATCTTTTCTGTCTCCAATTAACTTCTGGCTGAGGTCTTGGTTTTATTCTGCTTAAATACTACATACTAATACACTGATGGAGATCTTGTGATAGGGCCTGGTAGGTGTTGCTCCAAATTTTGTAACTTGAGGTCTGTCATTTCTCCTTTAATGTTGTAAATCTATTAATTTCTTATTTGGCCTAAGGGGGCAATATATTATAATGGGTTTTATTGTTTCTGTGTAATTCAGTGCAGTTATCAAATGCCTCCATATAGGTAAAGAGTGCATATTTAGCAGCCAAATGGTACAGGATAGAAGGATATAGTTCTTAAAGAATGTGTGTGGAAAGGAAATCCATATTACATTTGTGTTTGGCAGCTGAGGGGCACAGATTAAGCCTTGGAGATACCAGGGGCCAAGCAGTGAAGATAAGAGGCCTTAGCATTAGCTTAGCCAAGGGGGAGCCCTAACCACTCCACCCGGGCACTGGGAGACACACTTGCTCATACACTCACATTGTCCTCATATTTACAGTGAGGGGGGGTGGCCATATAAAGGGGAATCTCTGCTTTCTATACTCGCATTCCTCCCCAGATCAGTGCAGTCAGGCACGGCCAAATCCACTATTTAAAGCCCCACGAGTGTGTAAACTGCTGGTCGGGTCAGGATGACGTCACCGTTGTGCTAAAGTGAAAATAGAGCTGCAGCTTGAGAGCAGACGCTGAGGTAAGGGGACAGTGCCTGCAGCTACGGTCCATCCAGGAAGACCTCGTTCCGTGGGCCTTTGAAGTGCGAGTCTGTGTGTGTGTGTGGGCATGCTACGGCCTCGGCTCTATGTTTTCAGCTAGCTAATTTCAACATGAATACTGTGCTCTATAGAGTACATTCACATCAAAGGACGTGCTCTACTCATCAAAGGGTCAGCTCAGAATACTTATACACTGCAGGGCACATGCTCGACACTCAGTCTCACGTACAGACACAAGGGAAGTTACCGCATACTTTTACTCAAGCTGTTTACTCAGGAACTTTTTGAAGAACTCTCTAAATGACGAGAATGTTGGGTCATGGTGGCAAGGCAAGGCTGGATGATGGAGATCAGTAGTAGTACTTCTGGTAGCAGCAGGCCTCTCATGATAACAGATTTTTAAGCACGATATGTTACTACAGAGAAATACCACGATAAACGACACAAAGGAGTATAAACCCAGTAAATTCCCATTTACATATATATAGTATCATTAAAAGGCACGAGCTGTAGCAAATAAATAGCCAAAATGAAGCAATAGTTAGTCATAAATTACTTATTTAACCTTCTACAGCTTAAATCTTACCGTATTACAAAAGAAATTACAAAAATCTCCCCATTATTGCAAAGACCACTTACTTTTAGTTTTTATATTGTTTATATAAATCTTCAGAGTGATCAACCACTTCTACTACTTCCTCTACTGTTGAAGCACGCTATATTGATATATATTAAAAAAAAAACAAAACAAAAAAAACAATTTCCCTCCAGAAAGCAGTATTGCTGGATTGTTCTGAATAGCACTATGGTGCAATTTCTCTGACAATATCAACTTGTAAGATTTTAGTCACACTTTCTTGTAGTTGTTTGATTTCTCCATTCTGTGTTTTCTTGCCACAGCATAACCCTAACTCCTAACCCTTCACTACTAGATGTACCAGAAGCTTTTGCCACCTCCTGTTTTGTTGATAATCACCTGGAAATGTGCACTTGCTGAAGGTGATGGAGGTCTGAGCACTGTCTGTCCAGTGTGGGACCTCTGGGACTGTCCCCATAGCAGATACGTGTGAAATGTGTCACTTCTTTTATACTCCTCCATCCATCATTCCATCCATCAATCGAGCCTTCCTGGGATCTTTTTGCCCTGCTGTTACATGGCTTTAAAGACTTCCTATAGACCAGACTATAGGTCACATGACACAGCTCATTTTAAAGACACTGCAGCACAGAATGTTTGATATGTATTTTTAAACAAGATGTCTGTGTAATCCCTCAGTCGTCCAGGTATGAACTGATGATGGCTTGGATGAGGAGCAAAATGTCTTCAGTCCTGCAACTTTTTGTCCAGTTGACAAATTTAATATTTTTCTTTTACTATTTTTAAAAAAAGCAAATACTACAATTGGTCTACATGTGTAACCCTGCTATTGTTTTTATTGCACACCAGTTATTGTCTCTTGTGTTATAGCACATGTATTTATAATTCTTCATTACCCCTTAGAAATATCTATGGTTTTATTGCCCACCATTAACCTTGAGTTGATTCCATAAATAAAACTACTAACTACTAAAACTTATCAAATATTGTAGATCAATGAGCTACAGTGTAAATTTGAAATATGACTTGAATTGCTAATTTAAAAGCGAAGTGGACAACAAAATGATCTGATAAACTCCAGCAAAAATGCAAACTTTCTAAAAGAAAATACATACTTAATTTTGAACGTTTGACATAATATGTAATAATGTAATTAATTATGCTAGTTTGTAACAGCCAAATTATGCTTAAATATACCACTTTTAGGTAAAATTGTATGTACAAACTATACCTCAACATTATATCAGGGTTGTCAAAAGTATCATTACCCAGCAAATCTGAATCGATAGTAAAACTAGTATCAAAACTAGAACAGGTATTGAAACTGGGGAAAAAAACCCCAAAAACAAATATATTTTGTCATTGTCATAGTGGTATACAAGCCTCTTCATTGATCAAAAATCAAATCAAAATGTGGTTTGAAATTTTATTATGACAACACTGCATTATATTATATTTTAGTTTTGTAGAAATAAATAAAGGAATAATTAATTTAGTTAAACAGGGAAATTTGTACAGCTGCGTCAGCCATATTAGGAGATAAGATAAACGCTTTAGGAGTTCACACCAAACCAGACTCATAATATACGTTTATGCAGATTCCTGGAGCAATCATTAAGCAGTAAAATGATTAACTCTGGTAAATATTTGGCAGCCATTTGTCCCAGTCTTTTCTTCACTCACAGGCTCCCCTCAAACACTGCTGCGTCACCATTTTTTTGTCTTTTACCATTTTCCATTCTTCTTTTTTAAGCCTTTTGCGTTGTTCTTTCTGGAATGCCGTTCTTTCTCTGGCACATACTTGCTTACTGTTGGCCTATTTACTCTCACAAACAGGCCTGGATTGAGCCGTGCATTATGCAGGAATGTGCAGAATGTCTTTGGGTCGAGTGCATGCGGGTCTCGTGGATGGTAGTCGGACATATTCTGGGTATGTCACCTGCGTATAAACCCAGGATTGATCTTAAGCACAGTCAGACACAGTGGAACAGTACAGGCCTTTACCAATGCTATTACAACTGTGCAGAAATATTTATTTATTTTATATGACATTTTAAATCATTCATCAGTTTTCAAAATACTCCTTACTCTTATGTGTTGTGTAAGGTTGCCAATAATAAATAAATAGATAAAGGATACTCTAATACTAATTGATAATAAACTAACATCAAACTAGATACTCATTTGAGCAGGTATTGAGCCTGAAAAAATATATAATTATAGTATCAAAATCTGAATCAAGTATCAACCATTCTCCTCTATATCAAAAGGTGTTTAGTTACTTCCAGAGAGACCAGATTTTCACTAGTAAAAAACTGATTGAATACAAAATTAGTTTGTGGTATTAATTAACAGTTATTTTGGAGTTAACTGTATATTGCCTACTACTAGCTAGCAGTTAACTCACTAATATGAACTGAAATTATATTTCATCTTTGTACTATAATTTTAATAAAATTACTTAAAATGTTGCATTATTTTGCTCTTGGACCTGCAAATTCCAACAAAATTAACCTGATTTTATACCCCGTTTTATAGTTTGAGGCAATTTGATAATTTAAGGCATAATCCTCTTTAGAAAGCTCCCTGACAATTTCCTCTGGCTAATAACACTCGAGGCGCCCCACCCTTCGCCCCTTCCAAATGTGAACCCACCACCAACAAGCCAAACACAAACACATGTAGCCTTATCTTGATTCAGCCCACATCTGCAGTGTACTAGCCCTAAGCTGACTATTACTGCAGTGACCCCCACCCATCCCAACCCGCACCTTTCTGCCAGCCCCGCCCCCTCACAAAGGTGTATGTTTAGAGTGGCTGAATTAGAGGTTAGCACGCAGGATATGACGGCCCGTAACTGCCGTAAGCCTTAAGTGCGGGATGTGACGGCTGCTGTGTGTTTTAGGAAAGGGAGAGCAATGAGGGGCCAGTAATAAAGCGTGTCTTTTCTCACCTGAGTGCTTAGCCTAGCGGCATGATGACGCTGCCCACCCGCTACTCACATTATGTGCAAAAACGTTAATATTTTCATCTGCATTGAAAAGTACCATCTGTTTGTCTTCTTTGCAGTTAAAGTGGTGCAGTATAACAGAGAGAGAGCAGCACCTGACGTGAGCCAAGAGGAGCACTCACACAACTTCAGCGTGACTAGTCTGCCAATAGAGACTGGATTCAGGTACACACAAGTTTTGTATCTTAATAATGATTTATATAACAATTCATTTAAAATTACTTTACTTTTTAAAAATTCAGTTCATTTATTACCTTACCTGATTAGGGTGACATAATGGATCTTTGATATTATCAAGTCTCATTAATGACTAAAATATTAACAAACTGGATGTTATAACTGAGTAAAATTTCTGTATGGAAATGGAAATGTTATCAGCACAATAGATTCTATACCTTGCTAAATGTTGGAGAATACCTCTGATACTGTAGATTTTTGCAGATTATTTAATGATTTCTTTGAAGATCACATCAATTGTTGCAAAGGTTATAAACTTCTCATCTACTTGTAACATATGTATGTTTCCTTTGTCTTTCAGGGAGGGCTCCAGTCTGGCAGAGGTGGTGGATAAGCAGGCCGACCTGATCGAGTATCTGAAACAACACAACACTCTGCTGAGCAGGAGGCTGCTCAATCTCACTGCGCAGCACTAGTCGGCACTAGCCTTCTGTGTGTTATTTTACTTACTGAAAAAAATGGCTATTGTGCAGGTATTATAAGAAAGACTGTGGAGGAAAAGCACTGCTAAAGACTTGCACCTGCACGCACTGGAGCCTCCTCACCTGTGCTGCTCAGATAACACAGAAGGTGGAGAGCCGTTAAGGAGGTTAAGTGGGAGGAGGACCAGAGGAGTCAGGGGTCACAGATCAGAGCCCGGGGCTTTTATCACTGTTCTACGACCCTCAGTGACCCACACACACTACTGCTGCTCGGACTGTGGGAAATGCACTGTTTTAGACTTGATCTGCACTATACTGTTTCCCAAGAGAGCCCTCTGAAGGGCTTGTTGTATTGTATGTTTATCTTTTGTGATTATTATTTTCTAAATCTGCAAAGTTTTGTGTTGTGGTTGTAATAAAATAATTTCTTTTTTTCATTTTAGCAACTTTCACTGTGGCATCATTGAACAGGGACAATACTGGGAGGAAAGTGACCTCGCTCTAGTGTGTATTGGAAACTGTTTGTTTAGAGTAATTTAGTTTAAGAGCTGCAGAAGTGGTCAAACACACACTGGAATGTCAACATCATCTGGTGTGATAGCCTTCCCTCCTTGGCCCCTGCAACATTTCTTTATTTGACTCTTTAGTTTGTTTCCTATTGTAGTTCTTTTATGCTCTGATGTTTGCGACTCCACAGGGTTCTCAGGATATACAGCTCCTGTGTGGCAACTTCAGGCAGTAATTTTTGGAAAAAAAATTAAATTGAGATTTTTGTATTGAAATTATGATTAGATACTCAAAGTTTTTAAATCGGGATTTAGTTCACAATGTTAAACACGTCCAAGAGCAGTGATACCTGAGTAAAGATACAAACTGCTAAAGTAATACTAGTGTATGTGTTTCGTACTGGTTTGTAAAGGTTTGAATTTAGGGGGTAAACCATTTCCCTCACATAGACAGGATATTTTGTTGCTTGTAGTGGACTTTTTATTGACCATAAATTGCAAAAATGTGGCAGTTCAAATTGCGATTTGGTTGCAAAATATTGTGTAGCTATACAGTAATAACTGATATGACCAATAACTAAAACTTCTAAAAAGTACTAGTAAGGAAGTGGATTCCACTACATATACATTTATTAAAATGATTAAATGCAATACAATAAACATCTGAAGTGCATACACGCAATATAAACACTATAGGAATATACGACTGACGCTGTAGTACAACGCAGCTCTTTGGTCCAGCTGAGAGTCCCAATATCTCCCTTTGTTTTAGTCATCGTCACATAGGCTGCAGATGCAAGTGACAGGAGTCCTTTCAGGTATATGGCCACCGGGCTTCCAGTACTTCAGGTCTTTTGCATTCTGGGTCATAGAGATGATTTTTTTTCATTTTGCTCGTGGCTTTTCTGCAGAATGCCACCCGAGGCCCATAAATGCCTTTTCTCCTTTTCACGACTGGTGCCTTGTGGTGCAGCCCTGAAGTACGCGTCTCCCGCTGTAGTTGCATCCTATAGCCTCTTGTGGTGCTGTTCCTTCTCATTTTGTGTTCAAATCTGTGAATAATTAAAGCAATGATTAGTGGTCTTGTTGAAGACTTAAATCAGTCCAGGCAACAGAAACGGGTCAGTATTAAAGTAAGTGTGCCCCACCCTTTCCCCAAAGCTGCCCTAGGGCCCGTGCCTCCTTATTAGTGAGATTTATGTCTCACAAGTTTCCTATGAACTCTGTTTTGAGTGAGCGTGCTCCTCTGCTACTAATCACACACACCTTCTTAAGTGCCACCTGCTGGCTCAATCCCAGTAATGTTCCTGTATCACACTGCTCTGCTCATATCCTTTTTTGACCCAAAACATCTGTACCACATAAAAGCACACGCACTTTGTCGGTGTTTGACTCTGTCTTACCTCAAGGAAAGGGTACTCTGGAGTGTAGGGGCAGGCAGCGTCTGTGTGGGCAGTGGTGCCTGTGGTACCTTCTTCTGAGGTTTAGAAAATCTGAAAAAAATAAGAAAACATTAAGAGATTATTGCATTTGTACACTAAACATGGTCCCCTCCCCTACTCAACTGGGACCCAAGGACCTAACACATGATTATTTTTTTTAAGTCCTTAATAAATCCACTTTGACTCCCGCAGTTCACGAGCAGTGAGCCAAGCCCAGGAAGAGATAAACGGGCAGATGACTTTATGACTCTTCCTCCCCCCTCTCCTGGCGAGGTCCCCCTGAAAGAATCCCTCGCCTCAAGGTAGGCTTTTACACTTGGCACCGCAGCTCCATGTCATGTTAATAGAGCCCGGGTATTTGCATGGCATTTTACACCACCGCTAACAAAAGCGCGCTGGAGAGCCTCCCAGCCCCGGACAATGGATCTCTCTGCTGAAGAGCTCCCCGGCGGCGCGTAGTCCTCCTCACCTTTGCCCTGCGCTCCTCATCCTCTCCTCACCCTCACGCGCGCCCTGTTACGCACGGCCTCGTGCGCTAGTGCACCTGACGCAGCGTCACGCAGCACGAGGACAACTTTAATTAACCGAAATCTTTTTCTTTTTTTTAATTAAGTTTTAGCAACCACTATGTTTGGACTGACAAGATAATAGCAGCAAAAAGTGAGTGTTCAAAGAGGATAAATTGGTTCGTGACAGACTATGATTAGTTTTCATCATGGCGGATTTAGCGCTTTTAGCAAATAATTACACCGCTATCAGTTAATCCTGACATCCTTAAGATTAAAATTTACAAGGAATTAAAGGAAATTAGTAAAGTATTGAATTTACCTCTTTTATTGATATTAAAATCAACAGGTTATCTTCATTGTGAGCTACATTTCTGTCCATCATTTATCTTTAATTAGCAGACTCCATGTTTCAAATGTTCAACTTCACGCAGCTAAAGTTACCGAAAAATCAAAGTCCTATATTGTCGGGGTTTGCTTCTGCAACTTTGGAAATGTGTTTCGATAAAAGAGAATGTACAACTGAGTTATAATTACTGTGTAGGGCTTTGTTAACTTTACGCTTTTGTCGCAATAAGGTGACACGTGCTGATTGTTTTTTACACGAACAGCTCCAGAGACACAGACTCTATTGTGCACACTGTTTGTCCGTCTTGTTGTAGTAGTAGTTGTAGCATTAACATTACCACTAGTAACAGTAGTAGTAGTAGTAGTAGTAGTTTTGGCTGTGATGCTTACCTGGCCTGGCCGCAGACGCAGACACGAGCAGAGCCACCAGCAGGAGCAGCACATAAAGCAGGTTGAATATCTTCATGGTTGCTCTTTTAGCTTCTCAGAGATGGATGCTTTGGTTCTTTTCCCCAGAATGAGATGTCTTCCAATGTCCTCAAATTTGGATGGATGCTGACGATTAGCCCGTTGTCTGTTCCAGTTGAATAATCCGGCAATCTGCACCTCTCTTTTTCTTCAGGATAACCAGAATGTCCCTCAAAGGAATGTGTTTGTCCAGTGTGTTTGTGTCCAATGATTGTCTCTGTGACTGAGAGCAAAGTGACAAAGGTGGCTCTCCCCCTCGCCTTTATACTGCCCTTTGGTGGGAGGGAGGGTGGGAGTAGTTTAGGGGGCTACCACTGCCACCACCACAGCCCCCACCTTTCCCCTGACCAACACACACTCTCTTTAGCATTGCACATATTGACCCCACATGTAGAGGGTAATTCAAATAACAGGCAGCCCCCCTCCCTACCCTCCATGTGCCATGTGCCCCCCTTGTACCTGTGCCTTCTCACATGTATTTTTAATCAATGCAATGTTTAATACAATGGCAACAAGATCTACTCATTTGTGGTTGATCTCTTATAACAGGAGCGATCCAAGAGACTACAGGTCCAGGAGCAGACCACTACCCCAGTCTGTCTCCTGTCCCCTGTCCCCTGCCCCCGCACCCAAAGGACACATCTGTGACTGTGTTGGGGAGGGGGGTGTGTGTTTGCACCCAGCACTCTGAGGTCAGGCATCCCGGTCAAATGAAATGTGCCACTGCTCCTGGGTTGTTGTCTACTGTCTCCTCTCTGTCTGCATCTGTCTCTGAGCTCCTGATGACAGCTGATGTAGAATAAAGAATCCCTTTGAGTTTAAGTTAGTTAGATATTACATGGAGTTATAGTAACACCTTTATTATTTAGCTGCACTTATGTATGTTTAGTATGCTTTGCTTTTAGGCTGACACTTTACTGACTAAGGTACACACATATTTATGTCAACTTTGAAATTTCATATCATAATGGACTTTCCTGGTCTCAATACTTCAGTTTTTTACTTAAGATTTATAGCTATTTCTTAATGTTAGTCATGATGATTGGAAGTACTATACATTTATATATATATAAAAAAATCAATATTCTGATACTAATCAATACCAAAACTAATATCGAAAACAGATGCTATTTTGAACAGTATACTAACAAAAATAGTGTTTTTGTTGTCATGGTGATATCGAAATCAAGTCTGAAATTTTAGTATCATGACAGCACTTACTTACACAAAAAAGTCCATAATGAACAGGTGGGGTGGTACTATAATACACAGTAAAACTTTCAGTCCATAACATTATTATATGTCTCTCCTTCAGTACAGCAGTTCCAACAGGTTCAGATGAGGGTTATCAAAATAAATAAAAAAAAACTGGTTTTGAATGTTAACTATTTCTGTAGTAGTTAAGAATGACTGGGGGCAGCTTCAATCCTAGTGTTTGTGATGCAATGGTGGATTTTCTTGCAGCAGGTAGCTGTGGTTTACATGGCAGGTAGCTGTGGAGGTTGCTCGCTGAGCCAAAGTGTGAGAGGAGTCATTAGCTTGTCTGCTCACAGCCGTCTCTGTGGACCGAGCCTCCTCCATTGAGCTTGCTGCTAATGAATTAACACATTAAGATGAAATGTCAGCCATTACATGTGAATGAGGATTAGAAAAGCAGCAGGACACTAATGGACCGCTAGGCTCCAAATAGTAAGGAGACTTTGAACAAGCAACAGGACCGTCAGTCCCTTTAGCTCAGAAGTGCAGACAAAAGAAGACCTTACATTTGTTCTTTTTACCAGTATATGCGTTAGCGGAAGTGCACCTTTGAAAAAATGTCACTTTTATGGCTTTACTATGTTTACAAAAATGTTCTAGTGATACCACACATTGCAAAAAAACTTGTCTTTGTTAGAAAAATACCTCAGGAATTGGAGTAGTATTGACAAGGTTAGAGTTTGTTCCTCTTTGATGTTACATTGTTTCATGATTTATTTGTCTAGTTCCAACATAATTTTGTTAGTTTAGTTAGCAGAAGGCTAAATAGGGTTGTTAAAAGTATCAAAAATCACTTACTAAAATTAATATCAAAACTAGGTACTTATTTGACCCAGTATCAATACTAAAAAAGTCATATTCACAGGACAGAAATGAACCTTTAGAATGATCTTGAGCTTTATCAAAACAAGTATAAGACACATAGACTAGTATACACCCATGGACCACTATGGAACCAACCTGAACCACTGATGGATTACAGACAAGGCTGCATGGTAATATAAAAGAAAGTACTACGATTTAATGTAAATAAAGACTGTATTATTATTTATTATCATTGTAGTAGCAAAATTGGTATTGAATATTGAGTCTATTCTTTGCTATCGAAATGGAGTTTAAAATTTTAGTATCGTGACAACTTTATTTTCCAATGCAGTAAGTGCATTTTTCTAACCATATTTTAAATGATTAGGAAGTGTTGTATAGAAATAACTTTGAAAAAACTTGAAATCTAGGTTTATCAAGTAAATTTTAAATCATAACTTGTCAAAAGTACTCAAATTTGTATTCAGAGGTGAAGTAATTCAACTAATCTAGAATTTTTTGTATTTTTCTCCTACAGATTTCACCACCGAGACGCCCAAGCACACACTACGCAGCAAACACTCAAGCACTGTATGTAGTTTGTTTCGGTGGCTAGCGGCATTTAGCATATGAGGTGCCATTGTCTTTTTAAAAAACTTTTATTTTGCCTATTTGAATATGCTAATAGGAGTGTGATTGTTATTCAGAGCCACCTGGTATCTGCTCAGCACCACTGCAGCCCGGCCTGTGTGTTCCGTCTCAGTCTCTTCCCGTGGCCTTTCTTTCTCCAAACAAGTGTCTCATGGCCAAATCTCAGCAGCAGCAGGTTTTCCCTGGAGCGGAGCGTGTTGTAATATTTGCTCTTCCTTGGGGATTATATGTATTTACAGGGATTACCCAGCTTGGTCAAACAGACAAGAGAGAGGGGAGAGAGAGAGGGGAGAGAAGAGATGGTGACCTCCAATTAAAGTTCCTCACAGTGCCAGAGTTGGGACACATCACGCTCCACTTATCTGAGGTGAAATTAATGTCTTATGATTAGTATTATGCTACTAGAATGCACTCATAATGAGGTGAAATTCATTTGGCCAGCGATAAGTTTGGATAAAGTTTTGTTTTTTTCTATTGAGTTCTATAATATTGCAGATTTTCACATTACCACTTTTTTCCCTTATTTAAAACTAATGTCATGATGTGGTTTATGGATTTTTTTAAGAACCATGCATCATTGGCAGCAAACTACTAAATACTTTAAAAAATACAGTACATCAAATTTCCACTGCTTGATTTTAGTGTATGCCTAATAATAAAAAGTGCAAATATTTCTACTTGTAATCACCAGAAGTCTTGACAGGTGATGTGTCTTTTGTCCTGGTTTTTGCCTTATGTAGTTCTTGGTTCAGTCTTGCTATAGCTTATATTTTATTTCTACCTACCTGTTAAAATACAAAATTATCCTATAAAAATAAGCCTGAATCTAAGGTATGCCACGCTAATTGGTATGTCACGGTTGCTATCATCTTTACGACTACAGAGGAAGCGCAGACCTCTCCTCCCCTTCTGATTTTTCACTTTCTTCTTCCTCTCTGGTCATCTCCTGAGCAGGCTCCAGATAAAGAACTTCCTCTGATAAAACCCAAGGAGAACAGTGCACCATTAATTACCCTGTTTCTTCTCACCAACACTCAGGGTAATTGGATGGTAAGTACATGCCAAATCTCTGCTATATCCATTAGTAGATTATGTTGTATGTTGGATCATGGGTGAGTTTGATCATTAAGACATTTTTGAAAGATAAAGAACGGGAATTTTCCGTTTAGGATAACACAAGAGGAGAGGAACATTTGATCCAAGTGTTCTTAATGTTTTTAATAGCCTTGCTGCCAAGTCCCATTAAAAGCCATGTGCTACTGAAGAAAGAAAGATTTTTTTTTTTAATTCTGTTGCCAGGTGAAGGCTACATACTGGGCTCATCTAGGTGTTGGGTGGATTGCTGATCATTGTTGTAAAGTATTGTTAATATGTCTATTTATGTTAATAATTTGGACATTTGATGCAGACTTGTGTGAATTCACAAGTGTGAACAGTCTGATTTATGCCAATGAAGTTAGGAATTTCCATTATAAATGATTTTGCCAATACACATAAGTAGCCTAAAACTTTAGCAGTTACAGATGTTTATTTTCCCCGTGATTCTTTTGTTGAAAAAAATTACTTTATTTTACATTATTATTTTTTTAAGTTAGGCTCATTGACACATGTAGAAAATTAGACTGTGACAAATTACAATAATATATTCAACTATTGTTCAATAAGTGGTGATGGAACATTTATCATGTGTAGATTGTCTTTTTTGTTGTTGTTGTACCACAAGATTTGAGCTGCAAAGTGTTGAAAAAACTTATATGACAACTTAAGTGTTTAATTCTGGTATTTATTCATTGCAGCTGATATTTTTATCAATATTATACAAAGAAATATACACAAAATTTGTTGTTGTAACAGGCTTAGTAGAAAATTCTGTTAAATGATTAGCAAAAGCGTATACAGTTCTGGCAGAGATGAGTTGATCATACAGATCATATTTTAAGCCATCCCCAAACATACACCATAACCCCTTCCCAGACATTATATGTTCACTCCTCCTCTGTCTCTGTCCCCTGGTCCCCTACTGTCAGATGCCGTGCTGTCTGATTTTTTTCCAGGGGTGTAGTCCAGTGTTGGAGTGAGTATTGTAACTTGATGGGTCAGTTTGTTGCCCATCGTTTAGAGTGATAGCCGCTCTGTTGTTATGCCATAAGGTCATCAGTGCTAATGAAGCCCGCAGCCAGCCTAGAGCTTAATGACTCTTCAGGCCCTTTATCTGTGATTGCCCAACACAGATCTGAATGGACACACATATACACATGAACAGTAGCGCACACACCCGTAATATACATCCAAGTGGAGTCTCGAAGTCATTAAGAACATTTACACTATTGTTTTTAATGACTTCTTGCGCATACTAATGTTAACGCGAGAATAACATTGTTTCAAATTTGTACACAACTTGGATTTTAGACCCTCCCTCCCTTATGTCTGTGTCGCTAACTAGACGGCTGACTGGGGTGGAGTGACGGAGGGCTTAGGGGTCAAGGAGCACACTCAACAGGGAGCTGGTGTTCTGACCCTGGGATGTGGCCCTGAAAAGACTCCAGGGGCCAAAAGTCACAGAGGTTTGGTAAATCCCAAACCAGACAGGCTGGCTTCACTGGGCAAATTAAGTACCGAATTACTACCAGAAAGTGACGGAAAAATGTCTTAGATAAACTGGCATTTGCCATATGTTTATTTTTAAATTCACATTTTTAATCTGAATTACACAAAATATGTTCATTGAACAATAAAAACACATGTACGTTCTTTTACTGATGTTACAATGGATATTATTACAAGCACCTAGTATAGTATATACAAAACATATACAAGTATATGTTTTGAACTAGAAGCCTCTCTCCTTTAATATTTCAGAGCCAATTTGATAATTGTAGCTACTGGAACAAAATTGGTGAAAATGGTAAGGCAAGGCAAATGTATTTGTATTACACAATTTGTACACAAAGTAATTAAAAGTGCCTTACAGATTAAGAAAGACATTAAAATCACAATACAAACTAATCAAAATAGATATAATCATCATAAAATTAACATTTAATGAGGCATATGCACAGCTAAACAGAATTGTTTTGAGCCTTGATTTAAACATTGTCAAAGTCGAGGCCTATCTCAGATCTTCATGAAGACTGTTCCAGGTTTTAGCTGCATAAAACTGAAATGCAGATTCCCCATATTTAGTCCTGACTCTGGACACCAGCCTGAAGTCCTCAGAGTGTGAGATGGTTCATATGGCACTCCCATGTCAGAAGAAACTGACCAATTTCTACCTACCTTAAAGAAAGTACTACAAAGGAAATGTATTTTTAAAAATTCTTTTTCTTGTGTTACATAAATTACATGTTGAAAAAGACGGATACAATTCGGAATTGTTCATTTTAATTAATTTATTTATTTTTTATCAATAGATTAGCATAGTCAAGTATTCTAACAGACTTGTCCAGTAATAGCCTGTAACAAATAGTCTTGTTAATGTAGAATGAACCTAATGATGTTAGCATCTTTGTGATTCTTTTTACACTACCACCAGATCCATCAAAACATTCTTTTTAAACTAAACAATCAAACACTGCGTTATGAAACATTGTACGATTTAATTACAGAAACACTGAACCATTTAATTACAGAAATGTTCACATTAGTCAATGTGTACCAGTATACAAAAATAAATACATTGTCAATCAGATAGCGTTGATCTAACCCTGTGACATGTGCCCGACATACAACTGTGGGTGGGCCGATACTTGACACACACAAACAGGGCTCAGCTGTCTAGAAGCTTCTGTGACATTTATATTATGAGGATGTATAAATGAGGTGTGTGCTGTTTAAGTAATATTTTAGCAGCTATTAAATATCATTCACTTGTAAAATGCACGTACGTATCTTTTGTGAAATAATACTGGTATTGGTATTTATATTACAAACATTATATTACAAATGACCTCTATGGTCTTCTGATGGGTAATTTTATGATCACCTTTTTCTTTGACCGTTTCTTTGACACAACTTTCCTCTGTGGTACTTCACATACCACGCTATCTGAAATAGAAAAGTACTTTAATGTAATATCTCCATGTATTTTGTGTATTTTCTTCATATAGGCGAGTGTATTTATTTCTACCTGGAGAGGGTGTGTCCGGCTCGAAGCAGACTGAAATCAAACTGAAGAGGGAGAAGATGAAGAAGGCGAGGATGATGAAGGTGAGCTCGAAGCCAGAGAAGGGCAGTTCCATGTATACATCTTCAACATAAAACATGTGTATTTTGTATTAATACCTTGCATATAACTGTTTTTTAAAGAGAGGTTATTTTGTTGTCTGGACGTATCAGGGCATTACATTTCTCAACCTCCATGGAGACAAGCAAAGTTACAGGTCAGATCTGTGAAGAGGGGACCACATTCACACTAAGATTTTATGTTTTTCATGGGATATAAATATACTTGTAAAATATAAACACAAGACAGATTTAAACAAATTATGTGACGTTTATGTTTTTGAAACGTGGCTATGATTTTTGAACCCTACATGTATGACTCGGAGTTTGAATATTTTGAATAATCACAAGGAATTACAGGGAAATGGGATACGGGGAGGGTGAAAACACGCTAATGAGGGAACACCACCATAACATGGTTCAAACCTCGCTCATAAAGGCATTTGTTTACATAATATGTCCCCTTCAATGCTATACTGTGGAGCATTCCAGGCAAAACAATAACATCTTCATGGTCACAGATAGCGGACCGTTTACCAGAAATGTTACATAGTTCACCTTTAAAAATACATTGTATATTGAATTACACATACATAGATTAGAATGTTTAATATAAATAGCTGTATTGGTTTACGGGTCTTTTCACATTACAAAATGCTATCAGACATATACAACCTCAGTTTGTTCTATTATATTTTGATGTGTCCCATTTTTATGCAAAGCCCTGCTGTGGCCTTAAGAGTCCACTAGATGGTGGTGTGCTCATTATGTGAAGTAAAAGTATGGCATGTATTGTGGCATGATAATTCGTGGCATTTAGCCATTTTTTTATGGTGCACTATGTAACTGATACGGTACTTTTTTGCCTCAATTAAGATGTTATTGCTTTGCCCGGAATGTTTCACAATATGGAATTAAACACATTTGCCTTTTACTCAATTACATGTATTTAATTGTTCGTGGAAAATGGAAAACCATGCATTGCAAAGCAAAATAAAATCTGTCAATTTTAACAAAACGTTGTAGAAGTGATGATGTTTTGCTGCTCATCCAAGCCGCTTCTTGAGTTCAACCATGCATTATTACTATGAGCAGGCCCGCTCTCCACAGATATGATCTGTAACTTGGCCTGGTGGTATCACCTTCTTGTCTCGGTGTGGATAAGTACGATGCCATGGAGTGGAACATCCCAGACATTAACATATCCATTCAGACAAGTGGGTGGAGGACTCTTTACCAGAAAAGTTACATAGTTTATGTTTAAGCCTGATTAAATTGAAAACATTGACTTTTATTTTTCCAGGAATAATCCCCGAATATAAAATCTACAATGAAAATCATTGTACTATAAGTGAACTGTAACTTGAAATATGCTAAACCTGAGGTACATTAAGAAATGCTTCAAGACTTACCTGGTACAGCTCATATCACAAGTGACAGTGTCCTGGATTTGATGCCAGTTTTTCCTCTTTCTTTCACTCCTTACTAATAAACAAATGAACGAATTAGGCTAATGAATATAAATGCGACAATTCGTAATAGAGGTTATACACTAACATCATGTATTTTAAAAAAGCCTCAACTTCCGACTGAGTGGCACTTTGGCCAACTTAAGTGACAAATGTGTTTCTTTGCTTTTTATTGCCTAATTTTTTATTTATTTATTAATTTATGTGAAAAGGGACAATGCACATTAATCAAGATTACAAAAAAAAATGTAAATTTGCCCGAGTTAGCTGACTAGCGCTAATTTTCATCGGTTGTCCCCAGGCCAGATGTAACGAGGCAACCTACAATTAAGAAAACATTTCAAATCAAAAACATTCAAAGATAAGAATTAAACATATTGAAAAACATTATAAGATGAGCATAATTAAAAATATGTACGTTTACAAATGCCTATTTACAATTAGTGCACGCAAGACTGAGTTTCCACAAGCCATTTTTTGGCATTCTTTTTAAATGAAAAGAATGATGGAGACTCTCTAATGGCTTCAGGCATTAACATTTTGTTAATAGAGCTGTTGTTTTTGCCCACAATAATTATTTCCTCCACACTCAGACTAAGAAACATGTAATGTAAGAAGAGAAAGGTCCAGTTCAACTGTGTCGATCCCAAAGTCTGTATCAGTGATAAATGTGCGTGTAGTCTGCAGTGTCCCTGTTGTTTAGATAAATGTTAACTGGTTTTCTATGACTGTTGACTTGACTTGATTTTCTTGTTACAAACTAAATATTAAGCTAAGTTGTAGACATTTGTATGTTATTAAACTGTAGCAGCTCTTTTACATTTGAGATGTTACAGATAAAAATGTCATTACTCACCATTGCCTGTGTAATCCCTCAGCTGTCTATGATCTATATCGAAAGAAAACTTAAATTGATATTTTGTTTTATTTTTTCCATTTACACTCATATACTTTTGCCAGTCACTATTAAAGTTCCAGTGGTTGAGATGTTATATGCATAACCTCTGTTTATTTGTCATAGTAACAGGTGGCTTGTTCACATAAGTAATAATCTGCTCCAACAGCCCAAATACAGTTTCACCCCTGGCTACTGACACATTTACCGTAAATATTTCCCAAGCCAGTTTAACTGCTTCACATTTAGTTTCAAACCTATGTCAACAATTGTGAAACAAACTTAGAATGAACTCACCAGCGGACAACAAAAGTTTTCAGTTGCATGTAAAAAATTGCGACAGGTATCCTTAGCTAAAGACATTCACAAAACAAGTGGAGAGAAAGCGCCTTGACAGAATGGGTGGAAGGAAAAACAGGTTTTATTGAGCATTTACAGAGGCCACTGCTGAGCCTCATCCTGGAATCAAATACAACAGGATCCTATGACAAAGTACACTCGTCCACACATGCGCATTTCATCACACACACTCAGACTTTGCTCCGGTAACAGATAACACCTCAGTCACCTACAGTCTCTTTGGGCCTGTGTCTGTATTAGCACACTAACTGAAATAAATGTCAGCGGCCCTTGTTCATGCGACTTCCATGTATTTGGCGTGTATTATTTGCTCAGACGATTAGTTCCTCCTGTCGATCAGTTGGTGGTGCTTTAAAAGAGGAATGAATAAAAAAGTTAAAAATGAGCACTGACTATAGTTTTTACACATAACAGGAACAAAAAGTAATAAGGTCACTTGTGATTAATGAAATATTTGAAAAGACTGCACATACTATCTCGCATTATGTAAAAAGTATGTAATTTGTATTTTTGTATTGTATTGTGTCTGCTGAATTGTTTCAAGATCAGGCAATCAAATATTTGTATTTTTAGTAAGTGCAATGATTTACATTATTTTATCAAACTTTGTATTCAAGTTTTTATGCTTAGATTTGAATATACAATAGATTTTAGCTGTACTAGAACTTTTTGGTTCTGCAGGTGATTTAAAATTTCAGTAGTAGTATGTGAGTGAATTCAGAATTTTTTTTCAAATAGTTTTGACTGGAACTAATGTTAATGTTGTTTTGAGATAAGCAAAATTTGAATATTGAGTTAATCGTTTATTTAAAAAATAACAGATTAAATATGAACTATACCTAATACGCTTTCTTCTTCCCACTTCCTTTGAACTTAAATAACAAAAACTATGCGAAATGTGCATTAAGTGTACTGGATACATGTGTTCATATATCTGCTCAAAATAAAAAATAAAAATAAATATTCTAAGTGATATTACTGTACTTTTGTGGGTACTTTTACAGTCATTTCTATCTGTTACTTAAGCTAAAAAAATTTTTATTTCTAATGAATTGACATAATATTGTTACTGGGATACTCCAGAAATTCTATAGATTTTTTTTCAATATTTCTTTTTGTCTAGTTTTGTGGCTAGTTTAGATTAATTAGTTAATATGTACTTTAGTATGGAGCCTTGGATTCATTTTAAGACATTTTTGACTGTTTTCAATATATGTTTTCTTCTTTCAATCTAAGTTAACTGTCCTTGAAGGTATTTGCTTTTGTATACTACTGACTATGCTTCTTTATATCAGATTTTAATTAAACAAGTCTAAAACCATTTAAACATGAACAAATAAATACATAAAGGTAGACTATTTCTCAAAACAAGGTTGATAATTTGATAATGTGTAATGTATATTGTATGCAGTCGTACCCTGGTCCCGCGCCCACTCCTCCCTCAGCATCCCGCTCAGAGTGATGAGGCCGAACACCAGCAGAGAAAACAGGACAGCACAGACCTCCAGCTCCATGAAGGAGGGTGCCATGTGCTACTATGCCCAGTCAGGTGACACCGAATGTCCATACAACTCAGTGTGAAAGCTCTGCAAATATTATGTCCTATGTGACCTGTGGCTTTGTGTACCATGACACCTCCCCTTTGTGTGTGTCTCTCTCTCTCTCTAACCCACACATACCCACACACATACACACACACATTAGGTTTTGGGTTTCCATTCTTCTTGGGAAAATTACATTGACTTACATTAATTTCCTGAAGACTGATCCTAACATTAAGCGTAGTCACTATTTGCCTAATTTTAACCTACACCTATTTTAACTCCTTTCTTAAAGCAGAAGTACCCAACTTATTTCTTATAAATTAGTTTGTTCTGCTGTAAATACCGTCTCCTTTCACGATTTGAAAATCAGGGACCTTAGCTTTAACTTTAACCATTTTTTTTGGTTCATTAATTTAGATTTACGCAATGGAGACCTGATTTTTGTCCACATAGGGGAGGGAGGTCCCCACGATGTAACTGTGTGTACAGATGTTAGTCCCCACAATGATATAAATACTCACCCATCTGCAAAACGGTTTTTGTGGAGCTGTGAAGAGCTGACTTACCTCTCCCCTCTCAAGTTCAAGCAAGATCATATTAACCCTAATTATTAATGGGAGACTTGCTGGTGTGCTTGTAGTTTAACAGCAGCGGTTCCCTGCACTAGATGGTTAAGTAAACAAATAATGTGTAGCCTAGAGTGTAGGGAATATTTGTTTTTGTTTATTAATTTAAAAGCTGTTGTGTTCTTGGGACACAACAGGACTGACACTTCATCCACTTTGTCAGTTAGGGTTAGTCTGTTGGTGTTTTTTGAGGTATACCTTCATAACCATTGTCTGCCATCTTTGCTTCTAATACTAAATATCAAGTCTTTATTAAGCACAGAAAAATACTAAATGCATATATTAGAAAACAAATTTTACTTGCCTGATTCACATAAACTGGTGAAAAGAATGCGTGCATTTTCATCACACACAAAAAAGGAACTTGGAAACAATTCAATTTATCTAATCTGATCTAACCTAAAAAAAATCTGATCTAACCTAAAAAATTGTTTGTGCTTGTGTTTTGTTGTCTTATTAGCAACATATTTATTTGTAATCTTTTCAAATACATTAAAGAAGACATATTGTACTTGTTATCTAGTTATAATCTATGGTGCTGCATAAATGGATTCTTATGTTATAATTTGGACATTTTAAATTTCAGTCACTGAGATGCCCAATGGGAGCTGACATTCCCATAAAAATCATCACAACAAAGAGCCGTGAAATTGTTGGCAGCTCCGGTGGATTACACTAGTGAGCCGTCATCATTTGTACTAAAATGACCACGTGACGCTGCTGTATACTACAGACACCACAGATTAAGGAAATAAAATTGGAGAAATAAGTACAGAGCAGAGGCCTGTCTGCTAGCTTACTGCACAGCATTGTATATGATATAGAATAAGAGTATGACACATAGCACTGCTCCACTTTGTTTTTTTCTGTCCTTAAGGTTTTATAAGACAGATTAAAGAGAGGGTAGAGACATTGGGCAAATGGTCAGGAGCCAGGAGGTGAATCCAGAACGCAGAGGTGGTAACAACCACATATGTGGAACGCTTTAAACCACTACCCCACCAGCATGCACTCTGGATTTGTTTTTATTATCTTACTCAATGGCATCAGAGTCACAGATCTTCCAATTACAGGTTATATCTATCATAATCCTTTTGACAGGAGGCAGATTTTAATAGGATTATCCTCCCTACCTCCTCAAAACATGTAATTTCACCCATCATGGACAACAGTAATACTAAAATCTGACTGAGATGTGCCCAGACTGAATAACACAGCAACATGTATGACAGTATGATATCCACCAGCGACCAAGTGCACAAGTTGTGAAAGCCTATTAGCACCACCATTGGTCCAAGGAGGAGATTGAGGTTAGTCTAAGCCCTAATCCCTGTGAACCGTATGCTTACACCCCACCAGACCCTGTAAAAACCTTGACTCCGCCCCCTCAAGAAACACATAACACGCAACACCTTCACACGCTACCAACACACTGCTAGCATACTGCACTGTTCATTCTTCACCCCAGTTTTCATCCCAAATCTTCCTCCGCTTGTATCTCTGTAACAGAAGGAGGCAGTAGGGAGGAGATTGACTAGTTTCCAGGTCGCCATGACTACCTCACACCCCATCTTCCTGTTGCCACGGTGACCCGATCCACATCCATCTGGGCTCCTGCTGATGATTGTGATCTGTGCTGCGGACGGAGTGTGAAGCCGGAGAGCGCGGTTCGGGGACAGCGGGGAGACGAGTAGAGGACAGTGATGTGGGACTGAGTCTGAGGGTTGCCTGGAAACAGCAGCATGCCAGTACAACAGATCACCGTGGTACCAGCCAAGGACAACGGCAACACTGGTAAAAGCTCCTCACGCTCCAAAGACAAGAGTGAGGTGAGTTTAGGTTAATTTATTATTGTTGAAAACTTAAATGTGTGACATCATTTTTGAGTCTGTGTCTTGGTAAACCATTTATTTTGAAATTGGTAATGTTAGAAGTGAGCATTGGGAAAGAGTATTTTTATCTGAAGTAGGGCTGTATGATTTGGAAAAAAATATCTAATTATAAATTTTCTGACAAGCGTTGTGTTGCAGCGTAATTATATGAGTCTGCTAAATTCACAATGTAAATATACAAAAAGACTGAAATATGTACTGACAAACTAATACAAGAATCACATTTCAGAACATGTTTGTACAGATCTAAACTACAGGGTTGTTATACCGAATAAGACAGACTATTTCGTTATGGTACTTCCAAAATTCTTCAGTCTTTAAGACTTGCTAATTGTTGGATGCATGGCAAACAACACATCCGATAATACTGTCCAATCCAAATTTAGCATTTAAATCAACACGCACAACAAGTAAATATGACACTTCCATGTTTTAAAAGTCTTACTCTACACTGATGGAAAGCTTTTATTTATGATCACATATTGCCTAGGACCCTTTTTGGGGCAAAAATAACAAACAAACATGACAGAAATAAAGTTGTAAGTTGTAAAAAGTGAATGAACTATATATATGTCACCTCATGTCGCCTTGCGTCACCCTCGTTATGTCATAGGTTTCAGGTGAATTCCTTTAAGTCTTTAAGTTCTCACTGACAGCTACCGTTCAACTTTTCAGCTTTGTAAAAAGTAATAACAAAACATATTTATCTGGGATATAAAATAATTTGTTAGATGCTTGTGTAACCATACAGCCATATAACACTCTTCTATTTCCAATTTTACTCATTAATGTTTTCAAAATAGGCAAACAGAAAATGGGGAAGCACAAAAAATATTGGTATTAAATATCGCCGCAGAGTACTGATCCCGACCAATACTGATATAAAAGAATCTGTATCTACATTGGCCAATACTGGAACCAAAATATCGCCCATCCCTAATTCAGAGAATGGGAAGCTGCCAAGATTTTAGATAAATTCTAGAAATGGCTGTTTTAATATTCACCAACATCAACAATACTTGCTGTTCGTTGTGGATATTTTCCTCTCAAGCTAGCAGGAAAAACAAATTGGCTAACAGTTGGACAAAGCCATCTGCCTAATTCACCAAGCACTTGATGTGTCCAAAAAGTAACACAGGGTACAAGTCATACTTTAGTCTATGTGCACAAATTTTACTGCTCCTTCATTTAAAAGTGCACAATGCACCTTTTCGGTGAGGGGTCCGGCAAATGTTTGTCTCCATAGAGTTGTTCTTGCTTTGTCCTGAATTTTCCACAGTGTGGCATTAAACTTAGCTAGTTTGAATTTGTTTGATTACAGAAACAAAGACCTAGAAAAACATGCATTTCCCTCTAGATCTGACCTGGCCTGGGGTTGTCACCTGTTTGTCTCCATGGAGATTAACACATTTAATGCGATATTGTGGAGCATTCCAAGCAAAGAAATAACATCTCCATGCAGACAAGCAGGTGGCCACCCCTCAATCAGAAAACACACATACTTCACCTTTAAACCTTCAAATCAGTATTTTAAATTTGCTTTCAAAACTGACATCAGCCAAAGAATGCTATTTATTAATTCATTACTTAATACTCACCATTACTTAATTACCACTAGAATAAACATGTTACTGCCTATTTCACAGTCGAAAGTACATTTCCTGATTGTCCTGTTCTTGGTATGGCAAATATAAACTTTTGGCAGCGCAATCGAGTTTTGGTTGCGAGCCAGGGTACATCTTTAAAAATAGCCTGATCAGTAGTCACATACGTAAATAGTTTTTGGCTAAACTTTTGTCTCTGCATTGGTAGTAGTATTTACCCGTATTAAAGCATTAGCAGATAAAGGTAAAGTACTATGGTAAGGTAGCTATGTGCTTGCAAGCCATTTCAATCAAAAACAAGACTGTGATGATGTCCTTGTCCTCCATGTGAGCTGAAGACGCAGATACTCAGCACATGGTAGTACTATTGACTGATCCAAGTCTGCTTTTCTTTCCATTACAGGGTTATATATTGATTTCCTTCTGTTATCAACAAACAGATGTCAACAGGACTGAATAGGGGGTGTCCTTGATTCACAACAGAGTATACTAATAGCTTATACTAGGTTTCTGTCCTGACCAGCCATTCTTATTGTTTTCTAAAATAGAATTGGTTTTGTTTTAGGTAATGGATTAATTTAATTATTTATTTAGTTATTTATGTATCTATTTATTTATCATATCATTATCATAACTGTGAGTAACCTTTTTAATAGGTCAATACAGTGAATAATTTAAATCTAGAGATATCACAATAATATGCAATATTTTAAATAACTATGTTTTGTAGCATAAGAATGAAAATTTCAGTTTGCTTCCTCACACTAGTTAGTTAATTGAATTTAAAACTAAAATGTGCCTTCTTAATTTACTAATCAAACTGTGTCAAAATAAAAGTCAAACTGTGTCAAAATAAAAAAAAATAAATAAAAACTTTACTGAACCAAGGCAAATAAGGAAAAGTGGGATTTAATAAGACAAAAAGCAATACAATATTCATTTCTGGCATTTTACTTTCAACAGTAAATTCAGAACTTTGGTATCAGCATGAGCAAATTCAGCTGGAAGTGGGTTGACACAAATGAATCAAGAAATTCAACAACAATCAACAATTACTATACACTAATCATTATTTATGTATGATTTATTATCTAATATATCTTGTCATGCTTTGTTGTCTTTTATTTTTTCTCTTAGTACATAAGATAAGCGTTTCATGTATTCATTTGTGTTATTGGGATTATGGTGAAGAGATAATATTTCAATGCTTTAAATAGATGCAGTACATTTAGTAAACTTCCACATCTGCTCACAGCTCTGCAGATACTGTCACTGATAACATGGTGTTGTTGAGCAAAGTTGATGAAGTCTGCTTCTATTTTTGATGGATTTTCGCAGAACTCTTCAACACTTGATGTGACAAAAATGATCTAATTGCAACACTTCAATACTTTAAAACTCACAATTACATTTATTTATTTGCAGCTCTACTTGGAGTGGCACATATCAAGCTTACTGTATTTTTATTGGAATGAGTCCTACAGGCAGTATACTTGTAGGCAATGGATAGTTTTCTTTTTGCAAGCCTTAACTGTTGCGCTGAAAGTAAATCAACCAAAGTAGGCCATGTGTGTTTTTTTATTCCTGCTCTGGGGCATTTTGTTTTTCCCCGAATCTTCATGTACTTTTTGAGTGACGATTATTTTGCATAATTTAGACACAGTAGTTATCAGTGTTATCTCAGCAAAATGCAGTCTTCCAAAAGCCAATTTTAACATGAAAACTCATAGATTCTCCTCATGTATTTTTCTGTGCTGTTTCATGCATTTGACAGTGCAGCTCAGAAGCCTCTGAGTGACCACAAGAACCGCAGGTTTAGTGCAAACTGGCATTGAGGTCACATATGAATGTGGGCCTAGAAAAGCTGTCCTTTTTGTGTAAAACCATTCAGTAAGTATATGCTTGTAAAGTAAGTAAATACAAAAATAAATGTACACATTACCAATTGAAGACTAGATTTTTTCAGTATTTGATCAAAAATATTTATGATAAAGAAAAGATGTTGGATTAGCAAATACACTAACACCACATTTGTACTACATGTGTCCTGTACGTGAAATTATAGACAAGGCACTGGATATGTATGGTATGAAGGATGTCTTTATACAGGTCTGTTCACGCAGTCTGTACTCCACACAGACCCTTCTCCCGGTTTGATTCATCTGTGAAATTCTTTGTTGTTTGATTTTAGGTGCTCACAAATTGTAGTTTTTTTTTCAGCTATGTTTGAGTTTCTATATTGAAGTGACAGTGTTTGATTCTGAGTGAGAGCTGTGTCAAGTGTGAGAAAGAGCCTGAGAACTGTGTAAAGTGGTGAGAAATGTTCCAAATGATTTGACCACCTGAGCCCCTGTTCAGATACCAAATCAAACTAAACCAAGTTTCAAACTGTAACACAAAATATATTTAAAAACATAAAAAGTAAATATAGTAAGTATATATGAGGTGGCGTAAGTGCAAAAATCACAATTTTGTAGGAGTCAGATCACGATTTCGATTTTTATCACATTTCATGTTTTCTTAGTATCTTTTATACAGTCTTAAGAGGTAACTAAAGCTGTCTGCAGTTACAGAAAGTTTACTCTTCAATGTAATTGGTTACATCCACCTGTCACTCATTCCCACATTAGCTACATTGTTTCTATTCATTTTTATGTGTACTAGACACCATCAAACTCACAGAAGCCGGGTGGTGCAGTGTTTGCTGTGACTCCACATGGGCTACTAATTTAAATCTGGCCATCAGCAAATCTCTTGATCAGCTTAGAGACGGTGCAGACAGCTACTTGTCAGCGGTGCTCCTATTTATTGAAGTGATTCACACAGTGTAACCACATGTCGTGCAGGTAGGCTCGTACCCATAGCCTGTTTGCTTTTGTGTTACTGCTAAAAGTATTCTTGATTCCTCCCTCCCACATTAACAGGATGTGGTAAACAACCTCAACTATTTTCCACAACTGTCATGTTTAGGACATAAAAGCTCAATGTTTCCTTTCAAATACTGTGCATTCAGTACTATTGGCACAAGAAGTTCTCTGGCTGCAAGGGCCTTTAGTTGTTTAGTCGATTAATCAGTCGATGATGTCTTAGTTGTCAAAAAATGTTATTAATGGCCTAATAATTTTATTTAGATTATAAGGATGTGTATGTGTTGTATGTACATTGTGGATTTATTTGTTGCAAAATAGACATGGTCTGAAAGGTTAAGAAAACTCCAGCACACTGTCTCACTCTTGATTCACTTTTATTCTCACAACTTTGTGAGAATAAAGTGCGAGAACATGTGGGAATAACATGCTTCTCCTCCTGCACACCTGTCACCCAGTCATGTATGTAGAGTCTACACAGAAACGAGTTGCAAAATAGTCATGAAAAGTGTGGCCAAACTTTTGACTGTCAGTGTATGTGGTTGTTACTGTTCCCCTTGATGTCTGCTCTCCAATAAAGCCTTTGGGAAAAAAAATCATACATAAATAAATTAGTAGTACATAATGACCAAGTTAATATTTGTAATACTGGTGCACACAGTGCATCCATATGTTATTATGAAAACCATTATTATGTGGAGAACATTCGTTATGATGTACTATATATAGTAGTGGCTAGTTGTTTTCATAGAGTCACACTATATGCTCTGTATTTTTATTCCAGTTAATTGTTTTGCTGAATTAATGAATAAGTCTTACTCTGAAAGCCTTAACAGTAGCTAGTGACCTCTTGGCACACAAACCCTGACGCAGGTGGGTCACAGATTGTTGGCATCTCATTTAGACCTGCACTGCACACACCACAGGAACCTCCAGAATAAAGTGCTTTAAGTGGACTTTTCATTAGAGACACATTACAGAGCAGTGTCTTGAACTATTGGCTAATGGGATTGTCTGTTTTACCTCATGCCACAGTGAACAGGAAGAGGTGCAGCGATGTGACTTCTCCCACTACCACCTTCAGAAACATAAACAAGAGTAGTAGGTGTAGGATGAGATACATGTAAGATGCAAAAGTAAGCAGTAAGATCTTTTAGCACAAGATCCCGTCCCTAAATAGCAGAAAAGTGACAATTTGAATGTGTGGTTTGGTGCTCAAGGGGCAAAATATTTCAGCATTTGATGATCTGTTGTTTCTTTCTGTCTAAAATGAAAATGTGAATGTTGGAATATATGGGAATCTATGGGCGACTAGGAGGAAAATAACTCAAATTTTTACCAAAGTGTTTGATTGTTTGTTTGATTGTTTTCATAGTTAAAACTTGTAAAGGCTGGCCCTTGAGGACTAAGACCAGACTTAAACCTTGATGTATTTTTGTTAAGTGTAAATACAAGTGTATTGTAAATAAAATATAACCAAGGTACTACACCTGATTTTTACCGTCTTAAAACTTGAAAACCAGAACTAACTCTTTTAAACAGTCTGCAGCAGTCTAAAGTCGTATGGAGCCAAAGAGACCAATGCGACATAGTAACGGCACACTTCATAAGGAAAATAAAATGCTTTATTTTGACCTCAAGAAGACACATTTTACTCAAATACATGGGAAAAAGAAGAAGAACTGAGCAAATGCTGTGTTAATGATCAAAGTCAAATAGTTTCACTTAAGCCATGTTGAAAATGTAATTAGTCTGTTTCCACCAAGTAAATCAATCTTAACTAGTCTACATCTACTCATCTAAAACTACCGGTAAGCATAATATTCTGAATTATATATATTCAGAATTCTGAATATAGAGCCCTGAGCCCTGAGCCCTGCCCCTGATCCCAGTCACTAGACCGGGATCAGGGGCAGGGCTAGTGACTGGGGCACAGTCAGCATAGCAGGGACATGACAGGGAAGGGGAAGGGTGTTGTGTAGTTTCATAGTGGCTTTCAGCTGCTTTACTTTTGATGTGACAAGTTCGTTGGCTTCTCAGTTGGAATCCATTTCTGTCCAGATTCTCTTCTCCCTATTTTTGTTTTAGCACGTGTAACTTCCAATAGCTTAGTTTCAATGGCTTAAAAGGTGGTCAATTATCTATATCCCAAAAGTGAGAAAATCAAGAGTGGCAGAGGGCCTTTGTTGTTGGGATTGTTTGAGCAGCATCGTGGTACACACATGAGATTTTGGAGCCAAAAACTCCAATCAAGTAATTGAAATATGGAAATTTTAGCTTTTGTGAGATGAATCAAAAAATGGTATAGGATCAGGACTAAGGCCGCTGGGTATGTTTAGAGAATTCCAGTTAAGCATTTAGCATTTTCAAAATCCATTGTCATTTGAGCATTTACCAGTCTTTGTAGACAGAGATTTCATTTTCTTCTTTCCTTTTCTTTCCTCCTTTTCTGTATTGTTAAAGCTCACTGGGCAAACTTGTTTGAATCCAGCGGTAGTGATCCAGGACAGAAACCAATGTCCATCCATATTCTTCTTTGAAAGCTCCATGCATCATGAAACCAAAAGGAAAACAAAATTCCATCTGCACTGTGTTCTGGACGACCACTCGTGGATCCCACTTCTGACACCATTATGGTTGCGGGAAAATTACTATATCTCCCTGCATAATAATCCATTTGCGAAGCTTGTTGAGTTTTGAAATACAGAAAGGTTTTATTCTTTATTACAGCATATATGGACAGGACAGGGCCCAGGCCTGCTCTGGCCAGCAGCTTTCCGGCATCCCAAGCAACTCTCCCTGAGTCTCTCCCCTAGACCTCTCCCCTCCTCCTCACCCCCAGCCTCCTTCCGAACATCTGAGCTCTGACTATTTATACCAGAATGACAAAGCTACATACATTTCAAAGCAGAGTTTTGTTTCACACCCGTGAGATAATGAACTTTTACACCTGTGGACAGATAAGACAACAAAGGATTTCCTGTGAGATGGGGACAGAGTCTTCACCCATGTTAATGTCTAGCCGAGGTTTCTGCTTTTACACAAAGACACATGACAAGAATATTTTCCTTACAACATCAATATACTTAAATTTTCATGACACATTTTTTGCCGTGTTGTAGTTGCTATAAAAGATACTGTAACACTGTGCTTTCTCATCACACCATATTCTTGTGTTGTACAGGTCCATTGATTAGCCCCACTTTCTCTCCCTCTCTCTTTTCCCTGCAGGGGAAGAAGGCCCCCGGACGCTCAGGAAGTCGATCCAGCAACATCTCCAAGGTAACCAACCACTGAACATCCCACTGTACTAAAAGCTCCATGTTAATATTACAGTTAAAAGTGGAGCAGAGGTACCATTGTTTAGCCAAGCAGAAGCTAATGTGCTAATGCTGTGTTGTCAAATCAATAGAAATTCCTCACAGTGCTACAGAGAACTTCTTTTTCTGGCATTTATAAAAAAATAAATGACAGAATGTGTGAAACTTTATGTGGCACTGTGAAAACTGTTTTAGGTTTGTTATGTTGTCAAAAATGACTTCCTATCATGTGACCTGCTCCTTGAATCACACATTTATTTGTCTCCATGGATACATTATTGCTTTACCCGCAATGTTCCACAGTGCATCATTGGACTTGTTTATATTGCATTTATTCAAGGTGTTTTATTTCTCAAAATACCTTGAAAAACATGTAGGGGGTCACCTCCTCACAGATCTGACCTGTAACTTATTCTGGTGGTGCTGTCACCTTCTTGGGTCCGTGGAGATGGATATGCTTAATGCCATACTGTGGAACATTCCAGGCAAAGCAATCACAAGCAGATGGCAGACTCTCTGCCAGGAAAGTTACATAATATACATTTAAAAGAATTTTTAAAGTAGGTGAAAACTTATTTTTAACACAATTTTCTGCCTTATGAAAACCCAAACATTTTATTTTTCAGGTCAGCAACTCGACAGGGCTGACCACAGCTTCGAGGACCTCAGTTACCCCATCTTCTCAGGACATATGCAGGTGTGTGAAGGCTGAGTATTCTTTGCACTAGTACTGTACTGTTAGCAGATGGGCTCTCTGTTGAATTGGTCAGGGTGAGTGGGTGGCCGAATGTGCTGGCTCTACTATATCCTGAAGCCATAACACAATGAAAATGGATGAGATATGATGGGCCGACTGTAATTCAATCAGTGAGAGGAAGATGTCTGATTGTACAGTCCTCCAGTTTGTCGAGAAATATTTTTCGTACATCCAAGCATCCATCCCCACTAGGGCTGGGCACCGAAACTTGGTTCAAAGTAGGCACAGACCAAAAAGGTCCAGTAAGTACCAGTACCGAAAAACTAACATTCTGTCAGTGCCAACTTTTGTTTCCTTGGCTTTAAATGTCCCAGTCAGTGAGCCAATAAATACACCACCTTATATTTATTTAACAGCCAAGGTGCTCACGTGTCACGACTGTACTCTGCACAAACTAATGGCACAGACAGCACTCACGTTTTAACATAGGCCTGCATGTATGTAAGTGTAGTGTATCATCTTAACGGTAAAACCGAAGAAGCAGTGTGTCTAGAGTTGCAAGTTGTATCCCCTTGGAAACATTTCAAGTCTCCAGTATGGGGTCTTTCCATGTCCCAAAGTCAAAATGTTGTACGTATAATTAATCCACATCCCGACACATAATGTGAAACTCCGTCATCATCCTTCTCGGTCCCAGTAAAAGCATAATTACCAGATAAATGTGAGAATCAGCTGTGAACTCTGGTTCATTTGAATGTGCTTTGAGTTACAAACATCATATAGCCTAGTACCACATTTTAAAATATGACTTAACATAGTTATAATGTAATTCAAGGATTGAATTTAATTTACATGAAAAACTATAAGCACCAAAAAAAGAAGTGGTCAGGAAATGGTATTGAAAAGCAGGTATTAAGGTACTGGTGTGGGAAAAAAAATCAAACAGTACCCAGCCCTAATACCTAATGCATTTTATTAGAAGTGTAATGGATTTCATCAATCAGTCACAAAACATTTTGTTTATATACTTGTTTGTAGTGTCATTTTATTTTAATATTATTTAAATTTAACAGAACTGGGATTATACTTAAAATCCCTAAAGACTTGTTACACACCATGTTGGATTAGCTTCACTTTGGGTTCTACGACTTGGCATGTCATGTCTTCCCATTTGTCCAGTGTACTCCGGATGAACTTGTCTGATGTATCGTTTAAAGCTGTATCCTTAAAGCAGGGTTTATCACATGTCCTGTTCAAGAATAGTGCCTACCTTGACAGCAGCTTTGATTCCTGGGCCAAGTGGTGTCTTTCTTTGTGGATAAAATAGAAACTGATTTAAAAAAAGAAAAAGTTTTGAATTGGATTATAGTAGATTCACCTGTCACATAAATACATTTTGAAGCATGATATATTTGCTGCAGAAAAATATTACAATAAACGATAATATTGAAATGACAACCTTATAGCAGGATCATCCCAGTGAACGTTTTTCTAAGTGAGTCATATTGTAAGAAAATGAGGCCAATTAAACACTTAATTAATTCTAATAGTTACTTTTAGTATCTATAATGCATCATATATTAATTATTCAAACAATTACAGCTCAAACAGAGGTGTAATACTACAAAAAATAATAAAAAGGTGCATGCAATAATTATTGAGCCCGAAAAGTCAATATAGTAATTATCGTGACAGTAGAAATGTAATGTGATGTTTTCTTTTTTGAATTAAGAATAAATGAAACAATAATTTTCTAAAACAATCTTATGGCTTACGGCATGTTCCACCGGTAGGATGCCCCAGAGAAGTGCAAGGACACGCCGGAGGGACTTTGTCTCTTGGCTGGCCTGGGAATGCCTTGGGGTCCCACCTGAGGAAGTGTCTGGGGTGAGGGAAGTCTGGGAGTCTCTGCAGTGGTCACAGCACTGACAGTGTTTTTCAAATGAACCTAACTGCACTAGTTTAAAACACTACTAAATACAAAGTAGAGAAGGTTTCAGAGAAGGTGGTAGTCATCTGGACACATGTTTCGGCTCCCATCCAGAAGCCATTTTCAATTGACGGTAGTGTTTAGAGACACTGGGATTTCAAACTAGTACTATCAGCTGAATTTATAATGACATTACACACACAAAAAAAAAAAAATCCACATCATGCTTTTTCTGTATTTTTTTAACCATTTTTTTTTATTTTATATTTTTTTATTTATTTACTTCCCATTTCATATACTCATACATTTCTGTTCCCATTTGTCTTGTGCACATGTGTTCAGTTCTGCCACCCTGTCCCGTTTAGAAGAGGACGAGTCTGAAGCACAAAACTCAGGGAAGCACACAAGCTCCTCTACGATGACAGTAGCAAATGCACTTGGCTCCTCCTGCACTGCACCGCCCCCCAAAAAACAGGTGAAACGCCGCCACCGTCGCAAAGCCCCCGCCTGCCCCTCTATCACCTGTGTGGACCCTAACTCCAACCAGGACCTGACCGAGCGCAGCCTGAGCTCAGACCGCAGCGAGAGGGGGGAAAGGAGGGATTGGCCTTCGAAAACTAGGAAAGACCTAGCCCCTCGCCTCCGCTGCTCCGGTGCCCCCCAGAGCGACTCCACCTCCGATGAAGACAGGTGGAGACAGGCCCGCAGCTGGAGCAAGGAGAAGGCCAGGAGGGCTCGGAGACGCAGTGCGAGCAGCCGGGACAGAGATGTGGTCCAAACGTTTGAGAACAAGGCGGAGGAGATGGAGCTACAGTCAATAAGTTCAGAGGAGGAGAAGGAGAACCAGCTAGAAGAGAGTAGCGAAGGCCTGAAGAGGCGTCACGGGAGCAGGGCATCAGTGAAACAAAATGTACCCAGAGATGAGGTGTCAGAAGTGAGGGAGACCACCGTGAGTAAAGACCAAGAGGAGAAGTCCCACACCAGCACTCCGTCCACTGAAGAAGAGCCAGAGGAGCTCATCACCAAACGCTACCAGGAAAGGGGTGCAGGGGGTGGGGACATGTCAGTGCCCGCGCCCCAGGCCCTCTGCACGGGCAACGGGGTCACCATGCCGCAGTGCTCTGACTCCGAAACAGAGGTCTGCAGGTCAGTATTCATGGGTTTTAGCTTCCTGTCATATGCAAAATTTAGAAGATTTTTCCCCATTTAAACGATATAATATTTTGTTTTGAATTGCTAATCACTACGGCAACCGTTCTAATGTTTCATCTGAAAGCCATGAATAGGGGTGTGGAATGATCTCTGTATTATCATGTATTGTGATGATGCAATGTAGGCACACTCACATGCTCTACGAAACTTACACAGTGGAAATGGGTTAGGCAATCGGTTAGGTTTCTGAAATTTGGGAGCAGTATTTTTTTGGATTTATGAAGTGGATAATTTGCTGATTGCCTCTGCCCATATTTTTGGGATTACTACAAAGACAATAATCTGATGATATTTTTTCCAATACATTTGCAAAAATGTATTGGAAAAAATATGTATATGTCTTGGTTGATGTTGACATATAAGCTTATACCTTTATTTGAAAAAAAAAAAATGACATGACTCTTAACAGGTTTTTAATATTTGTTTTAGACCATGTACTTGATATTCACTTCTTTTTTGCACATTTACAAAACAATAATTGCAATAATATATTTTTCCATTTATCTTCTGCTAAAAAAACAAAAAATCTGTGTCCAATTTTCTCAGAAGAAATAAATTATGTAATGTAATCAAATATCTTTAGCGCTAACAACACTAGCATGTATCTTTTGCTCTTGTGTGTTTGGACTAGGATCTGTCACTGTGAGGGCGATGACGACTGTCCGCTGATCATGCCTTGCCGCTGCACTGGGAGCCTGAGTTTTGTCCATCAAACCTGCCTGAACCAGTGGATCAAGTCTTCAGACACACGCTGCTGTGAGCTCTGCAAGTTTGATTTCATCATGGAGACCAGGCTTAAACCTCTACGAAAGGTCCGCAAAACCAAAAATATGTAGTAGTAGTAGTATATACACAATATAGGGCAACACAGGATAAGAAGAAAAAATGTTGGGAGAAAGGGGAAAATAGGACAATAGATCAGCAGCGGTGATGGTGATGGATGGGAGGTGCGCCTGGGTGCTCGTTGTCCCTTTCTGGGTGCAGCGGCTGTCCCTGTGTGGTCCTCTGGAGGATTCCTGGGTGCTGGTGGTGGTCTGTTTTTGCACTCTGGGTCTGGCCGGTTTGCTTCCGTCGTGTCGCCTATGGCGGGTCCTGGGGGTGGGTGGTCGACTCGGGTACGCTGGCTGCCCTTTCGGCTGTCCGGTGCATGGATGGGGGGGGCGGGTGGATGTCAGTGCGGGCTTGGCCTCCTCGGCAGAGGTTGTAGGCAATGGGAGGAGAGTGGTGATGGTGGGTGGGGAGGGGACGCTGGTGCAGATGGGGGAGATGGAGAGTCGCGAGGAGGGAGGGTTTGGGGAGGGGAAGGAGGGAGGGAACGGGAGTGTGTGCCCTGTCTAGGCTACCCCACTTTGTGGGACACAGCACTGGTATATAGATATAGTAGTAGTATGATTTTATGCATACGCAGTTGACATGCATGATATCAGCTTTGCATTTATCTTCCTTCACTCCAAGCGTTTATATCTGTATTAAACAAATGTAAAGATGTCAGATTGCAGATACCAAGTTGCCTAGGCAGGCAAAAACAAATACAACGTAACAATAGGAAGTTAGTACAACACAAGGAAATGTTGAAAAGTATGTTTTTGACTAATGGTCACCTGAAAACAAAGTAGGGTCCAATCTACAGATACATTTTTTTTTTATTTTACCAAATCAACAGGATTTGTTAATAATCAATTTATTGAGGTTATTACTCCACAACAGGTATGTCAACAAAATTAACAGATAATTCTAAACCCAGCTTTGTCCTTTTTCAGATTTATGTGGTGTAAATATATGCTGTGTTGGGCATTTGTACAAAAATGATGTCTTAAATGTATATAGTGAATGAATGTATAGTAAGTGATTAGGTATTTAAAGAGAAGCTCCGACATTTTATAAGAATACCAATTCCATATATAATTCCCTTAAACTGTTCTTCATTCAGATTGCATTAGTAAACTTGCATCTCTGTCACCTGTCTCAGCCCTGTCTGTTTTGTAGTGGGAGAAGCTGCACATGTCCAAAAGTGAGAGGAGGAAGATATTCTGCTCTGTCCTGTTCCACCTTATCGCCATTGGCTGCATGCTGTGGTCAGTCTACATCCTGGTCAAGAGAACAGCAGAGGAAGTCCGACTGGGAAAGAATGGTCTGTACATTGGTCTGGTTTCATCACATTTATATAATTTTACATTTATATAATTTACCCTTACAATCTAATTTTATATGTATGTAGTAGTCTTAGCTATATATATATCTAAAGTGAATAGATTTGTGGTTCTCTATCCCTGTTCCACTTTCTGTTGTCCCTACACTACTCATGGGTTACAAGATATGGCAACAAGTTGCAATTACACAATTAAAATACATTCATAATATTTTATCTTTTGAATGAGGAAAAGTCTCCGTGACATCTTTTTTCAAATCAGGAAGGAATAATTTCCCTGAAACCCATGAGTAGATTTATGCTCATTATGTTGTGTTGTATGGGGAAGACATCACCGACTTCAATACAGTTGTAAATAACAGTTGGAGTATAGGTCTGAATCTAGTTTAATTATTTGTTTTATCAACAATAACAGTGAAAGTTTTAACAAAAGCATAGTATACACCATTATAAACAATTCCTTTCAATAAGTTCCTTTCAATCCAGGCCCATCCGAGAGTCACCCTATTCTTTTTGTCTGACAGGAGTTTGTTTACGTGTTTTACATATTGCAGCTTCTTCCAGTGACTTTTTTCAGAAATGATTATTTTCTCCTAAGGAAAAGAATTGTGACTTGACACTTGATAAGGGACACACTCGATAAGGGACAATCTGTTTTCTAGGGAACAATTCCTAGTAAAGGCTCAATAAATTATTTGAAGCAGGTCTTAAACCCCACCCCTAATTGTGTTGTGACAGTGACCTCAATGTACCATTATTGTAGATTTCCTAGTAGAAAGTGTAGTACATATTCACTAATATGTACTGTGTTTGAACCCACCAAAATAGTGTTAAAATTACACAATTAAAATTATAAAGAGAGAATCAGCCCACTCTTGATTGCAGATGATTTATGGAGACTTTCTCTTAAGAAGTACTACCGGTCCGTGGGTAAGCACAGCTCAGTAAAGCCCTCATGCTTCTTCTCTCATGTTCTGAGGGTGACTTGTGAGCTCTGTGTGTGTGCGTATGTGTGCCAGGTGTGCTAGAGTGGCCCTTCTGGACAAAGCTCATCGTGGTGGCCATTGGTTTCACTGGAGGACTCATCTTCATGTACATTCAAAGTAAAGTGTACCTACAGCTGTGGCACCGGCTCAAAGCCTTCAACCGCATCATCACAGTACAGAACTGCCCTGACAAGGAGCTGCACAACCCCCTGGCCCGCAGGTCTCACCATAGCACTCAGAGTGTGGAGGTCCCTGTCAGCCCAGCCCCTGTCAGCCTGGCCCCTGTCCCCATACAGGATCACACAGACTCAGACCTATCTGTGGAGGCTGCTGTGGCTCCTGCACATAGTCCAGTCTGACTGTTTTACACTCATACACACATGGACAATAAACTGAGATCTGTCACATATACAGGACATCTGCAGACTTTACAAACTCAGAGGGAAACAATGAAAAGGATCCTAAAGCCATCATCTTAAGACTGCTGTGAAGTTTTACTGTGGCACTATTTGGTGAAACCTATTTTTGTATGCACTATGTCAAAATGCACTGACATCTTGGCAGCACTGTTGAAAAGGGAGTATATGGTGGACACTGTTGCACACTGGAATATTTAGACACTCCAGAGCCTCTGCCATACTTCAGTGAGTGTAGTCCTAGCATAAAGTTCACACTTTTCTATATACTAAATGTCCATTTATACCATATTCTCACAACAGCGTGTTGTGCCAGAGCATGAGACACATGAGACACTCGCTCCTGACATTAATGAGACACTCGCAGTTTTGTAATCATGAGGCCATATGTGATGGCTGTTTATTGCCAAGACAAATAATTATAAATACACCTTCACCTTGTCATGGGTGGGGCTGGTACAGTGTTAATTAGAAGGAGAGTTTTAGATTGTGTGTTGTAATTTTCAAATAAGCTCTTTAAATTTGATTGACACTTAAATAGACTTGTTGCACTCTTAAACTCAGTTCTAAAGGCACTTTGCTAAAAATACACAAGCTTTACAGGCAGACAATCAGGTTTACACAAACCAAAGATAAGCAATGAACTAACATAAAAAGTCATCTCAAAGAGGCAAAAAAATATTTTAAATAGGTCTAAAATTCATTCATTTTGAACATGAGATTCCAACAAAACAAACAAATCTGGTGCTGTGTTTTTATGAATGCTGATATAACTTGTGTTGCCTCTTGGTTGCCAATTTTTGCTATGAAAAACAACACTACTGACATTTCAGTTGAATAATTATGATTTTTCCATAGGTTTTAACTGTAGTGTTCAATGCCACAAAATCAGATTTTCTTATGTCATTAAAATCACATTCAAGCACTTTTTATTTCTTACTGGATTGAACTGAAGACTTTGCATTTCAGTTTATTAGTAAAATAAATGAACGTAGGAGCCCCTCATGTGTCAGTTTTTGTTTTTTGCATCCTCTACAGGTCAGCACTGAAATAGCAGCTGATACTTCCACAGCTGATCTCAGAAAATCTCTACTCTCTCAATCTGACATCAACAGCATGTCCTCCTGCTCGTTATCCAAGTTCTCCTCCTCACCTTCTTGTGACTCTTCTTCTAGAGCATCTTTATCCTCTTCATCTTTCTCTTCGTCCTTTTCCTGCTCATCTGATTTTATGTCCAGTCCTTTGTTAGAAACTTTACGCAGTTTTATATTTGGCAGTTTCTTCAAATCACCTGTCCATTCTCTGTCAAAACATGTTGCACGGTTTTTACTTAAAATAAAAACTTATATCGACCAAAAACAATGGGAAGGTCACAATGGTTGATTTAGGTATTAAATTTTAAGTAATCCATAAACCACACAGGTTTCTAAGAAAAGTCACATATCAACTTCTTCCACTCACCTGAACATTTTCAAATGTTTTGTGTTCATGATGTCTGGAATTTCTGGGGAAAATATGGAATATTAGAATATTTCATAAAAACATAACTTTCGAACCATATGAACATTACTCACCAAAGCCAACCCCTTCAAACTGTGCCCTCTCTCTTTCGATGGTCTGTTTGATTACCGCTTCTCGAGCTCCATGGAGACGACCCTGACGACCTTTGATTCCGTTCAACAACTCGATCTGCTCAAGTTCAGCATCAAATCGTTGCAGGTACCTAAATACAGAGAAGAACAGGCAAATGTAATGTTATTTTAAAGAAGATATACACTTTTTTCTGGTCATACTACACCAATATACTTTTTATATTTTGTTCATTGTAAACCTCAAAAACAAAAAAAATACAAATCTTGATAAGAGAAATGGAACCATTGCAGAATTGATTACCTCTTCCTAGTGGCCTTTCACCCAAGCATGCACTTGATTTTAAAAATGGCTAAACAACATTTTGAACCCTACATGTCTGACCAAGTCTTATTTTTTTTAAAATAAATACTAGTTAGTATAGCAAAGTGGGTGGCTATAGGAGGTAGGTGAAAAAAGACGGTCATTACCTTTCAATGATGTCACAAGCATCTTTTTTGGTGTAATTTGTCTTTGAGGGATCAAGCTGTTCCTGAAACCACATCAGCTTTTCTCCTGAGGGAAAAACAGTACTATATGATTAATTTGATTTGAATGATGAACATTTTACTGCGCTAGTGGTGACAAAATTACCTATGTTGCTGAGGCGAGTAGCTTTATCATTTTTATGTCTGTGAAAAAGGGAGCAGTTAGTTGTCAAAGTCTGGGTGAGCATATGGCACACTGCTTTTTCAGCAGATTTCAATTCAACTGGGCATCAAAAAGACTACAAAAAAAAAAAAAATCCCCAGTACAGTATTATTTAAGCATAGGTTACTGTACCTGGGATTTCATTTGCTGCATTTAATATGATTTAACCTTTAACCTTCTGAATCTGAAGTAACCAGTCAGAACATAAGCAAAGTGACCACAGTGCATCAGCCAGGACATTTCTCCTGGTCTTAAACCAGCACCAGCAGGTTAGGAGTAGTTAACTGGTGTCTACCGACATTGCAGTTTATAAGAAAAACACCCCATATACTGTGATGATATGTCATGCTCATCTTCAGAATCAAATAGGTCTACTTTTTGTGTCCCCACGGACATTTTATTGGTTTGCTTGTTATTGGATTACATGTATTTATCTCCATGGAGATGAGCAGGCGACACAATCAGGTCAGGTCAGATCAGTATTCAGTATCAGTATCATATTTTTGAGGAATAAAAACACCAAAGAAGGAGGACCACTCATCAAAAAGTTACACAGTGTACCTTTAAATAGAAAAGCTAAAGAAATTCTTCAATTCTTTGCAGAGCGTTTATTTACATCAAGACTGACACTGAACCACGAATTTGTACGTGAAGCTAATTGGTAATGTAAGCATTTTCACTTTTGCATTACGTACACAGATCCGATTTCATTTATATCCACAGCTCCACATACCTCTCTTTCCTCTTCAGGCGCAGCTCCTCTCGGGCTAAATACGCTGCCTTCCTGCTGTATGGATGTACTACTTTCTCCGCCGGTTTTCCCTTCTGCGCTTTAGGCTGCACATAACATGTACAAACAAACACATAAAGTTTACTTCTTGTGTTCTCAGAAGATTATAGCTCGCACATCACAGGGAGATATTCAATTACCATTTTCAAAGTTAAATCCACGCGAACTCCTCGTGGATGTTGTTGACAAATGCACCGGAAGTTGGTCCGTCAGTGAAGTCCGTCCACTGTCTCCAAAGAGGAACGAAGAAAAGACCCACAGGTAACTTTGTCTTTATTAACTTATTTATTTTTCACTGTATTTATTTATTGTGGTTACATTTGCCTATATACAGGCATAAGATATATGACTGTACAACATTTTTTTTTTTTTTTTATTTCATCATTGTTTCTCCAGTGGTTGAGAGCAAAGTTACTTAATTTTATTTTGCCAATACAATAAGTTAAAACCTTTGATATTAATAATCTAAGCCTATACCCTGAATATATATAAATAAATAAATAAATAAATAAATACCTTTAATGATAAATATATAAGTTGTTATAGCTGTTATAGCTTAAAAAAAAAGCTAATCTAAGCTTAGATCTGCCTCCGTCCATCACCACCTTAAAGAGGAAGTGCTTCATGTCAGTCTGCACCGTTGGGTCGTTAAACCTGCAGCCGATCAGCCTCTTGGCGTGAAACACTGTTTATAGAGGCTTGGAGCCACCTACTTCTTGGCAGTATCTACGATGAGACGCTCAGTGTCGGTGAAGGCCACATAGCTGGGGGTGGTCCTTTTGCCCTGGTCATTGTGTGATGATTTACACTTTTCCATGTTGGAAAAGTGAGTATGTGGTGCCCAGGTCAGTGCCCACAGATACTCCGTTTGCAGACAAGCTGATGATTATTTTTTGTGCCCTGGAAATAAACAAAATAAATTAATAAATATATCTAATATGGGATTACATATGAAACAAAATAAAAATAAATGTGCTATCAAATGTTACTGTTTTTTTTGTTTTTTTTTTCTATAAAAAATTATATAAAGGTCTGCTGCTATAGAAAGCCTACTACTCTCATCCTTGAAGCTTGTACTTACAGTTAAAAAAGTTTGTGTAGGCTTCTTTTTTCTTTTTTCCTCCTCTGCTCTGTTTATTATTTGCTGCCCTTTCTGTTCCTTGTAGTTAATTCTGTCCTGTCTGGCTGTTTCTGGAGAGGTCCCTCCTCTTTGATGATTTTATCCAATCACAGCGTCGAAGAGAGGACAACGTGATGACGTCAGACTATAGCGCTAATTGAACTTTTGCGCTCGAGCGTTCAACTGTCTCCTCGTGACAGAATACGGCAGGTCAGAAACTGAGAGAAAACTCGCAAAGTTTCCATAATTAATCGAGGATGCAAAGTGCTTAGTGCTTATAAAATAGGGTAGGGGTTATAAAGGCTCGCTAAAAATAATGTCCCAATAGGCTTTATCAGTGTGTTGGACAGCAGATCAATAAGGGCACTCATGGACCTGTTGAGGTGTTTGATGTTCAATAACAATGGGGAGAGTGGCTGAAAAACTGTTGGTTAATGCTAATGCTAATACCTTGTGACTAATTGTGTTTGTTAGAGACTTGTTTAACAGCATTTATCAGCTCACCTGTTGTAGTTCCTGCAAAACCAGTCATGTATGGTTCAATTGTGTTAAAATAAAGCTCAGATTAAAGTCTAATAAAGCCTCAGACAGAGCAGAGACTACAGTTAGCACCACACCCCCAGAGAATGTTGACATCAGATATAAAGTATCAATAGTCTACAGTCAAGGAACTGTCAGTACTTTTCATAATCATTGTACGACATCTGCTGGCCACTTTCTATCAAAAGAACACATTTAGGCCTTATTGTAGTGTGTATACAACACTAACAAAGACTACAAATTGCGGGTAAAACAAGATGAAAATATTATCCATTTATTACCTACAACATATTATATTTACTTTTTGTAGTAGTAAATTTATTCTGGCATAAAAACGGCATTATACCTCTTCGTATGAGTCATTCCTGGGGTACCAAGGTATCTGATTAATAGTGGTAAAATGTGATAATTCTGGACAAAGAAAGCAATTGTTGATAGTTCTTGTCCCTTAGTTGTTCCATTGTAAATCATTTTTTGTGCAACCTCAAAGAAGCAACAACTTTTTTTCTATTGGACACACATTCCCCTATATTTACGGTACTATTTGTAAAACTATTGTGTATTATTTGTTCCAGGATGGAGGAAATGGCCTATACCAGCAACAGGATTTTGGGTTCTTTCCTTGTGTCATCTGGATCTACGGACCTCTTCATGCATGATGTACTCCAAGTTCTACCCTGGATTCCCTTCAGGAACATTAACTTTCTCTCGCTTTCCAAAGACTTTTGTTTTATGAATTGGTCACTGTAATTTCCCCATAGAGAATGAGCATGACAATGAATGGATTTTTGTATCAACACTGCTGTTTACACCAGGCTGTACCCTGCTTAAGGCCCATAGATACTGTACTAGTCTAGTCTGTGACCAACAACTTCTTACAAGATACATTTAAAACAATGATGTCACCAAAATGAGTTTAATTCTATGTTACAAAAAAACAAGTTTAGCAAATTGGTCTAATCTTGCTGCTTACTGTCATGCTGAAACACGCAGTGGATTGGTTTGTTTTTCAAAATGTCCTCCCTTTTCTTTTACAGATCTTTTTATCCATTTAGCTTTTATTGACAAACAAGACCACCCCGCTATAGCGTCTTTCACCTTAAGTACCTTCCCTAACCACTCCACCAGCTAAATTGTTTTTTCTCCTATCGTTTACACAGCTTTCCCCGTCGCTGTTAAGGCCACATACCTATCAGACAGGAATGTAACTTGCAGCTACACGCACCCAGTGGATTGCATCACATCCTTCGACTCACTATTGTGACTCAGATACTGCCTATTTTTTTGTGTTTTGAGGAAGTGCGATGGTGTGACAGGCAAGGGTGAGGACTGGGGCGCACAATGGCAAAAGCATGTTTGTCTGGTGGGCTGGTAACATGAGAGGGTGCGTTCAGATGCGTGCGTCCGGATGGTTACTTCCACTGCTACTACTGCTGAGTGGACTATCGAGTACAGGTAAGAAGGAGTGGAGGGGTGAGGCTGAGCACAGGTTGGTTTCTGTCCTTACTGACACATGAGGAAGAGTACTGGCAGATTTTTTACCATATAATGAAGTAAAGTGTGACGTGGAAATATTTTGGGGTTCAAATACATATAAGTTGGTTTGGGAAATGCTTACTCAAAGGTTTGGTGAAACTGGGCTGTTCATACATTTTTTGGCATTAAGTAGTAAAAGTGTTTTTTGTAACTTTTAATTTTGGTTGAGTATGTGTAAGAGTTGTATAGTATTTAAGAGACACATTTTAAAAATGGAAAAATAATGTATTTTTATGACTATTTCTGTGGTTTAAGGAAACGGGACTCACTCCTCAGGAACTCTAAATAGCCTATTTCACCAAACCCATTTATGGTTTTGAGTAATGGAATAAAGTCAGAAGAAGGAACTCAAAGTAACAGTAATAATAGTGAAAGTACACCCATGCTATTTGTGGGAGAATGTCAAATGTATTGACACCCAACACAAATTGTAAGGTCTTTAAATCTGAACACTTTCAAGTCATTATAACAAAACATTAAATTGAAAAGAAGCTAACAATAATATTTACTACAACTTGTGTGTTGCCAAGGAAGTAGATTTATCAAGGGATGTGCCGAGTTACCACAATCTCTTTGCAGTGACACGTTAGCTGTAGAAGTGCTTACTAAAGTGTTTTTATACATTTTATTGAAACAACACTTTAACACTAGATGCAGTATCACATGTGGTGTGTCATGACTGAGCGGATGAGATGTAATTACCCAATGTCCCTCTTCTGCTGGGATATTACACAAAGAACTCAGATTTTGTAACTGCCGCTTGAAGTCTTGCTAGAGGAAGTGCAGAGTTCCTGTTGTTTTATGCGTTGCATTTTATAACTTGGGTTCATATGGAGTTTGTGGTTACCCAGTGCAGGTGTTTGGCTGGTATGTGCAATCAACCTTAGAGGATATGTGAAAGTGAGATGCTTGTGGATTCTCTCATAGTCTTTATCAAAAGTGAAAAAAAGGTCAAAGTGTTTCATGCGTTATTACATTTTCTTTGTTTCATGTGGATATGCTCTGTAAGTGCAGAGATATAACTATACATTTTTTATCATAATCAAGGTCAAAGCATCTACACCAGTGGTCCCCAAACTACTGCCCGCGGGCTGGATACGGCCCGCCTCCACATTTGGTCCGGCCCAGTGAACAATACCAGAGAGCATTTTGATTTTTTTTTCATATATGTGTATTTGTATTTGATAATAAAGTTGGACTTTTGCAATAAAATGTTCCTTAGTTATGAACTATTTTCATTATTAACTATTAGTTAGTAACTATTTCATAAACGCATATAACGTGACATTCTGTTCCACCCTTCTGCGGTCTGTGCCCCTACCTGGCAACCCCCAGAAAAAAAAAATCCTAAACCCGCCCCTCTCAAAGAGAACGGAATCATGGCGAAAAGGTTTGGTAAGAGAAAAATTGATTCAGAATGCAGGGCATTTAACCTGAAGTGGACAAACAATTATTGATTGATGATTAGAACCCAGGGAGGATAATTTGGTTATTATTTATTTCATTAATAGTGTTATTATTATTTCCTGATTTTTGTTCTGTGAAGAATCCAGAAAGGGTTTTTTGATTATGTGTGGCTTTCTGGAAAACAATACATTTTTACGTTTAGGCACTCCTGCAATTGTCACACTTTTTCTGTTACAAACCGACCCCGGCCCCCCATCAGAGAAGCGTAAAGTTATGTGGCCCTCACAGGAAAAAGTTTGGGGACCCCTGATCTACACTGTTACAGTTGGACTGCAAGTCATAGAAATTTGAGTTGCTGTCCATCTCAATTTTAAGTTCTATGCAATCCATAAACGTTTGATGTCACATGAACTTAACCTATAATGCTAAAGTATATCTAATATTGTTGTATTGCAGTCTTATGTCAAGACGAAGATGCTGATCCAGAGGGTGAGACAGAGGATGAGGGAACACAAGATGAGGAGGGTTTGGAAGAGGAGGTAGCACCAGGTAGGTTTAGTAAACGTTTGGTTAATAATAATTTACATATGAGTGCTTGTATGATATATGGACATTGTTTATACATATCAGGCTTCAGTCTTGTGCTAGAGGGAGGGGTATAAACAAATGTGCAAAGATTGGCACTATGATCTATCTGAGCTATAATAATGTAATTACATTATTCAATCACCAAAATTACGAGCAAAAATGTATTGTTAGCTTACCAATTGTCCTGGGTAAATATCATATACACAAAATTAGCTTAAAACTGTAACTCCTCATTCAAAGTATTTTTAATTAATGTTAATATCTACATCATCTCTAAATTTAATATAGTTTTGAAAAAAACCCAGCCCAACTCTAAATATATATAAAGATTAGTTTGAAACATAATTTGCACATACAGTTTTGATTTAGTTATGTTATCCGTCTGATATTTCTTATCTGTCTATGTCTATGTTTTTGTTGTTTTTATATCTCACATATTGTCTTAGATTAATGTAGCATGAAGAGACAAGCAGGTTGCAGACCTTCACCAGAAAACTTACACAACTTTAAACTTTGCTTGAGCCCTTTGTAATTATTAAGAAAAATCCTAATGTAGAATCTAGCATTGAGAAACACGATGCTTTACAATGTGTGTCAAATGATTATATTGTCATCACATTAACCTGATGACTTAAGTGTGAATCATGTTTACTTTGTAATTGTAGAATCTTTAGACACCACTCCTATACCTGCAGCAACCGATGCTACAAACACAGGTAAACAATCAAGTTATGTCTAGTAAATGTGAAATGTGCTGACTCTCATTATTTGTATGTTGAAGAAGAGGAGGTGAATGAAGAAGATCGTGGCTCAGGGCGTGACCTTGGTGCAGGTAAATCTTTTTTTAAATCAGATTGGCTGGCACATTGAAATCAATTTATAAAGAAATGACATAATTCCTTTCAGATTTTCTTTACTTTTCCTTATTTTTTGGTTTGCTCATTGTAAAATAGTGATGGCTTAATAACAGAAACGGGTTCACTGAATTCCTGTTCAAACCTGCAGAAAGGATTCAGCATATTTTCATGTTTTTTAAGTCTGTGCACAGTTTCTGAAACCTACGTCTGTGACTCAGAAATAAATAAATCTGGTGAATAATAAGTCAATACAGAGATGTGAGTGGGGATAAGTGGTAGATTAATTTATTTTTTTACACTATTGTAAGGCTACCGTTTTGATCATTACTTTTAATGTAAAATGACTTGTAAGAATTTTGATTTATTTAAATGTTTCTCTATGAAATGCAACACTAAATGTAATGTAAATTTTTTGCAGATTAAATATAGCAGGCAAAATCATACATCTATCTGTAATACTGTTTTGTATTTACTAATATATGTATACTTTACTTCTAATACTTGAACAGCAGCACCGGAAAGCACATCAGACCCGACCTTTGACACAGGAGCGACGTCGTCTCCCGAGGAAGAAGGAGTGGATCTCCTCCTCATTGTCATTCCCGCGGTGCTTGTCGTCCTTTTCATAGCCATCATTGTCTGTTGTATTTTAATTAATCGCAAACTAAACAGCAATACAGGACATTCAGGTAAATCCAATAATATGAATCCATCCGTACAAAGATTAAATAAATTATGACACTATGTTTTCTTGCAGAAGTCAGCAAAGAAGATCCATATTTAGAGGGCTCCAGCACAGAGAAAGTGCCAATGTAATGTGTGACAATGTCTAAAATTCCAAATGTTTTCATGACATTTTCATAAATGCTATTTATTTCTAGGCCCATGTTTGAAGAAGATGTCCCTTCTGTGTTAGAATTAGAAATGGAGGACTTGGACGGCTGGATTAAAAAAGACGGTAGGCCTACTGAAGGCAACCAAACACAACTTGAACACAATTTGACTATTCAAATACAAAATTAGATGTAATATTGCGTGTTGTCCTCTAGAGGACACTGTGTCTTTATTGTAGAAATACTTGTGCAATAAAGAAACAGGAAGACTTCTTTGTCATTTTAGGTCAACTTTCCAATTACAGTCAAATAGCATAACCATTTTTATGTTGAGCTATACTCTTTTTATAATGTAGACATCAAACTAGTCTACCTGCTATTACTGAACCAAATGTTCTCAATTACTATCAATGAACTAAACAAATGGATGAATGGGTCAAATGGAGAGAATAAATTTCCCTCACAAGGAATTATTTACAGGATTGAGTTTCAGTCAGATTTTGAAGGGGCCTTTCATTATATACAATGCCAATAACATGTAAGAAAGCATTTCTTTACAGCATTTCGATACAGCAAAATGTCCAATTATCAATGAGTATTAAAATGAAATTAACTGTCACCAGTAAAGTTAACTTCATATGACATAGTTTCACAGATTAACAAAAAAACTACTCATACATATAGCTTTGCAGTTGAAGTGGGAAGTGAAACCGGACACTCGCATGGGCACAGGGAGAGTCATGTTATTGCCAGGTGTGAACAGAACAAGCGCAGCTGGTCAGTCGACTGTGCGGCCACATTGGGCAGGTGTGGAGAGAATTCAAAACAACCTAGTGTATTCAAATCACATCAAAGCATCTGATTGTTGGGAAATGTTACACTTGTTACACTTGCACTTAATGTTACAGCAACTTGAAAGTGTAACACCTGCCTTGTGCAACATCATATTTGTAAACAGTTTCCTATCATCTGTCCTGCTGTTTGTTGTGGTGCACCATCTGCTCTGTGACTGTTCATCTGTGACCTGTGTGTTATTATACATGGTGTTATTTGGGACCCACATGCTCAACACCTGTTTGCCATTACAACGAGCATGCATGGAAGTGTGGCGCAACTGAACCCACAAAGTATCCTCCACTAAAAAGGCCTAGAAACACTGCAGGTCAAGGTCCACTCTGCTCACTGGTATTGACCAATGCTCTGTATACAACTGCCTTTCTCAGCAGTGGATTTCCAAAGCCCTGCTGGAGTGAGAGGAAGGTTTCATTCAGCAAAGAGGCTCTTGGTACATATTGCGTTGCACAAGATCTCAAAACAGGACAAAATGTGTTGCTTATGCGGACACTGTTGCTCAATGTCTTCAGACTGTCTGAAGAAGGACTTGACCCTGAAATGTCACATTGTGGTGATATTAAAGTAATAATAATAATAGTACTACTATTACTACTACTACTAATAATAATACAACTAAAGAACTAGCCCTAAAGAACTGCGATGTGGATCTGTTTGGACCCATCACACAGATGCAGCCGTTATGGGATGTGCATGTCTCTATCTAGTACTGTTGCTCAATGTGCCTTTGTCTGTTTTGTAACTTTGTTTGAGTATTATTGTCCATACATGTTGAATTTTAATCAACGGTGAAAATTTAATTGTTCTTTGCTATTAAGCTTCTTGGAAATTCTTGGCAGACAGTAACTATGTCCCTTGATCCTGCAGGTGAACTGACGGCTGTTAATGAGATCACACCATCAACAATTGGTTAAGCCACTGCTATTTGTCAGCAGTGAAGATGCTGTTACAGAAGATGTTGTGCTGTTATTCCATTGTTTTGATGTATTCACTCCAGACTGGAAGTAGAGTAACGGCCTGAGTACAAAGTGTAAAGTAATAATGTATTATTCCTTAAATAAGATGTGACTATCAGAAGGATAGAGGGCCACATATGTAAAAGTGACCAATACCAGACCAATTGACTCACCACACAATCAACTATGACTGTTCCCTAAAAGACAATTTTTTGCCTATTATTGCTTTTCAAGGGTGTTGTGTATCTATTTTGGGGCTTTATTTGGCTAAAATGCTGACATGTATGACTACTGTCACACATCCATCACTTTAAAACCCATGCCTTATGTTTGTACAAGCAGATCCCCAAAAGTATTATTAGATAGCATGTTTTTGGAACATAAATATCAGTGTTGAGAAAACATTTCAGATGAGAGAAAGTATTCTTATGGATCAAAGATCACCGACTGAGTGCTGTGTGACTACTGAAGATGCCATTCAACTGATACTTTGAAATGTATTATGTAAGTGTATGTAAAAAGTAATTTGACCAATGCAGTCAATGTGATATTTGAAAGTGATGTTTTATGCAATTTTAAAGGGAAGGTGTATTTGTTTTTATTTCAAATTGTATATACATGACCTATCTGTGTCTCCTGATGGTTCAAATCAAATATAGCTTTTGCTGCTAACTAGTGTAAAGTTGTTTTATTAGTACTTAAAAACACATTGGGCATGATGGACAAGTTGAGTATATTATCATGTGATGATTTGGTTCTTGAAATGTACATTATTTATTAGAAAGCAGAATGAGCCCCAGAAGAGTTGGGTTACCAGTTATTATTACTAAAACCAGTGGCAAAAAAAACAACTAACTATATTGACTGTTTGTTCTGAATACTTACTACACCAGCACTTGCAGCCAATCATTAATCAATGCTAGTGCAGACTCTGCAGCTCAGTGAATGAATCCTGGAGGTTCTGAGTTTTCACATGAGGCATGGCCTGTCCATATACTGAGAATGAGGAAAACTTGTACATGTGCTCTGTCTGCAGCTTTAGGCGATGTCAACCCAAATCCAGTTGTGATTCCAGTTCTTTTTTTAAGTCTCACACTCTCCCTTTAACAGGTGGTAGCAAAAGGGCTCCTTTCTATCTTCTTCCAGCTTGGCCATGCTATATATCAAATCTTTAAAAATTATAACCAGGCAATCTCTATTGTTTTATACTATTATATTGTTTATTTGTTTTTTATACCTGACTTTTCTGCAGTTGGGTCTATATATTGACAGACACTTATAAAAGTTGGTGGTCTCGGCAGTCTCCAGTGGGGATCTGCTGGTGCAAAACAAACAAACCTCACAAACCAATGAATACAAATGAGAAAAAAAGTCCCAGGCTCAGTTTTCTACTCCATTTCCCTCGCATTAGATTTCCAGACAACACTCGCCTCTATCTCTGCCTCCCTGATCCCGCACTGCAGAGTAAACTTTGACACTTTTATGATCAACAACAAACAGGAGGAAATACTGAGGCTGTGTTTACACTCTCAGATCAAACCAGAAACGATTGTGTGGGGCGTGATAGTGGCAAGACTTTGAAGCGTCTTGCAAACAGTCTTATCTTTTATTGGTTATTTGTCACGAAGGAACTATATTTTAATTACACTTAATTATTTTTATTGCATTTGATAGGAGTTGCACAGTTTCCAGTGGATTCTTAGTCTGCATTTTTATTTAAGTGCCCATATATAAATAATATGTGGCATTAGTATATTTACACATATTGCTTAGCCATTTGTCAGTAATTTTGCATATGACCTCCGTGTACCTTCATTAAATATGGTATTTTATTTGGGATATCACATGCCCCAAAAATTCTATTGCAGGATCCAGCTGAAACCTAGTCTTTCAAATGTCATAAATCTATAGTGAGTTCCATAGGCCTATTTTGCATACTGTTAGCTGCTGCTTGTTAGTACCGCAGATGTGCTTCAGGAACTACTTCACTTCATTTAAAGTAATCTTGTAAATTATTCCAGATTTAAGTTTGGCACTGGTCATAGGATCTTAGCAGATATGCCCAAACCAGTTTTGCCAACTCTTACTCATCTTATCTTTTACTGTAGTGCCTCTAGGGTGACCACCATAAATTGTAGAAAAGGAGGGTTATGTTGTTGAATAATCTGGTGGGACATGAAGGAATGGACTCATCATGAAAAATTTTAAGGTACTGGCACGCCACCTGCACTATTCCATGGAAATATAAAGTTAAAACAATACTTCTCCATGGAGGTAGACACATTGTATATCAAACTGTGAAAGATTATAGCAAAAGGAACAGATTTACGTGGAAAGAAGCAGGAAGAGACCCTTCTCGAGGCCAAAGAAGTGTCAGGTTTGTGGAGATGCAAGCCACTCACAGTAAACAAGTTTTTATACATTTTTCGGTGCAATCGATATGCTTTTAGTTTTATTAATACCTTTTTTTTTTAACCAGTCGTAACACAGAAAGAGATTGGAATAGCAAAAAACTCCTATATGCAAATCTAACTTTTTTTTAACTATTATTCATGTGACATCAAAAAAGGGATTCTCTAAAGTACTAGTAAGAAAGAGACGGGGACCGAAAAGGCTATGCAGGCCAACTAAGAAGAACAAATGCCACTACATTACATTGATACATTTACTTTTATCTTTCCACACAAATTAACTAAAAATCCAAATCCAATGAAGAACTACTTTGACTGAATAACCCTTATTTAATCTGACAGCAACTCCAACAACAACCGTCTTTCTCATCCAACAGCATGTGCAGCAGGTGGTCACTTAACCAGTCGCCATCAGCCAATCTCAGCCATGTTTGTTTGTCCTCAGAACTGCAATGGTGCACATCATCTGTCTGCCTGCTGCTGCCGCCGCCGCGGCCACCACACTCAATCATCCAGGCCATTTGTGAGAAGAAAACACATAGCACCATGGTAACTGGGGCTTTTCTGTCAGCACACTACTGAATATGCTATCAAATGCAGTTGGTTCAACATCACCAGCAGCTCAGTGGTTTGATTCATAAACATTTTATCCAAATAATTTAATCAATAAGATAATTATAATAATATACTGGCATACTGCATCCAAATAAGTAAATGCAACTAGTAAGCTAAAAATGAATGAATACAATAAAATAATAATGAAATTGAGTTGTAAAAATAAACAGAGGAACTAAAAATAGACCAAAAATAATAATAATAAATGTACACAAGGAAATCTCCAAGTGCTACAGCAAATAGACATAGGCCTACAAGAAAGAAATACAGAAAATATTGAAATGGTAATAAAAAGTAATTAGACCTTCTGGAACAAAAATGTCTTTAGGCCATATGTGATATATTATACAACTATGACTATAAAGCTCACCACCTCTTGGAGATATTATGTGACGCATCATCACTGTAAAAATATCTTATGTTATTAGGCCTATTAGTGTTACTTTTGACATGGTTATGGATTTAGAATCAATGCCTGAAACCCTGAACCTCCTCAAACAATACCCCCAAGCCTCTCCTTTGATTTGTCACCCATCCGAATTTAGTAAGCGCATTTACAGAAAGGCTTTGTTTCTAAGACATGCTCCTTAGTTTTCATTGACTAGCTGCCAGTCTGAGCTCACTACTTCAGGATCACACATTGGTGCTTAGTGATATCTCTGGTTCTCAGACTCTCCCTGGAGGATCAAAATACTCTGCACAAAAATGACCATAAGCTAAAGCCAACCATAGCTGGCACTGCAGGACTAACAGGAGCAGCAGGCAGCACTCTAATCCACATTAGCCTGCATCTGCCTTCAACTAACCAGACCCACAAGCTGCAAAAGAAGCAGCTCTGGGTTTGTGACATCACTCAAATTAATATTGTGTAGCCTAGTTTCAATACACCATAAACAACCAATAAAGGATATTCAATATCTATTATCAGTATCAATATATTCCTATTATTGATCATGTGTAGCAATGAGGAAAAATAGGAAACGCTATTCTGAAGATGTTAAATTGTGGTGAATCTTTGAATGAATGAATAAATAAATAAATAAATAAATAAAAAATAAATAAATAAATAAATAAATAAATAAATAAATAAATAAATAAATAAATAAATAAATAAATACAAATAAACAAATAAATAAATAAATAAATAAATATCCATATATAAACATTACTTCATTTCTGGTTTAATGTGTCAATAATGTTTTTTATATTTCTACCAGGTCTCAGTGGGGCATGTTATGACATCACTCTCTCGCGCCCACACAAAAAGGTGGCGTCATTGCGCTGCGACAGCCGTTCTCTCCAGTCAGAGGAGAGCAGTCAGGAGAAGAGCAAACCTAGCGGGTTCAGCTGGCTGTGGACCGCAAACCGCTCACATTTGACCCGCTTTTTGGTCTCGTTGGATATGTTTTCTCTGTTATAATGATCAGAGACACTTGCACGGTGCCCGTTAAAGGGACAGAGTCAAAAGGTCGACCCGCACATTCGCTTGTTTGACGGGGAAGCTAAGGTTAGCGGTGTTTTACTAGCCCGCTAACGACTCACTTGGACTGTGTAGTGCCTTACAGCCTTATTAGCTTGCTGTGCTAACGTGCTAGCTCCTGGTACTTGGGTGATAACACCGATCACTGCTGCTCGTGGGAACCCCTTTAACGAAGAAGGATCGCATACCAATCTGGAACATTTAGCATTAGCATCACCATCCTCCTGGATGCGCAACCTGAAGCGAGTCACCTGAAAGGCCTGGTGCATTTGTGGAACTACACAAGCCAAAGGTAAACGTATTTAAAACTCATATAATACTGCATGCAAAGTGGTGAATATTGAAGTGAAAGGGGCCTAGCATAAAGCCCCTGGTTCTTGATTAGCAAAGTTAGCATTCCAAGTAAGCCAACTTTTTGCACTGGTGCGGTTTGTTAGCGGGCAGTAAAAGTTGACCCACTCTTTTAAGTTTTAAGTTTCCAGGGCGTATTTACAAACTAACTAGATGTGTGAACTCGCGTCGTGTCCTCGTGCCTGTGCATACCAAACTCTGCAAACTTGAGTAAAAGTGTGAAAAGTTGTGTAGAGCGGCATGCAACTTTAAACTGTCTGCAAACTCATTTTATTCAGTTTTAGCGACGACTGTTTCCCTGAGAACATTTGTAACTGTGGCTTTTTAAAGAATGCTGCATGCTGCTTATATTTTCACACGTGGCTGGTATTTGATGAGTCGAGTATTTATCTACTTTATCTATCTCATATACTCCTTGAATTGAATTTAAAGTGTCCATACTATGTCTGGCACATTAGTTTATAGATCTGGTTTATTTTGCATTGGTTTATTCGATAGCCTTGAGCACTGCCTGTCTAATGTTGAAATAGTATGAAATGTATTATTTTTGGTAGAAAACATTCAAATAAACGCTGTGTCTTTTTATAGGGTAGTGTTCAGAATTAAGCACAACATCCTTGAGGCCAAGGACACACTAAAACTGTTCCAATGTTGGTCACTCATAATATATTTTTAAATCTATCTTGTAATATTTCACTCCTTGATGCTCTGTCGGTGTTTGCCATTTCTAAATATAAAAGCGCAATACTTTGTGGTTGCTTTATATATTTATTATATCAATTGTAGATATCAAGTGCTTCTGGCAATCTCAACCATTTGACACAGAATTTAGATTTTTGTAGGATTAAATAAAGGTATGGCATTTTGAATTTGTTGAATCATGTTGTAACCTGGAAGAAGCCAGATGGAGATTGGAAGCACTCTTGATTCGAGTTCTGTACATCATCTCAAATACAAATGGTTCAAGCTGATTGGGTGAAATAAATTTTTTGATAAATCTTTGATCTTTCTCTGGAAGGTAATCTCTATTTGTCTTCACAACAAATTGACATTGAGTGCGAATATGGAGATTAAGTTTATTTATGCTATATACATTTTTAACCATCTACTGTTGCTTGCATCACTGCATTTCACTTTTGCAAGCCTAACCTACCATGTGTCCTGTTCTGTTCCAGTTTAATAGCAAGTAGGTAAACACAGAGGATAAAAGGGACCAAACTACTGGGCGGTTTCAACAATCGAGGTCCACATGAAAAGCAGCAGCATCTGTGTTGAATTGAGGCGCTCCTAGCGTGTCCAAACTGTCTGGGTACAGCATACAGCGCTTTGGGTGTTTGAGACTGATGTATTTTGTTGTACACTGCACATGCGTCCTATACCATCAAGGCAAAGTTTATACTTTGTCATCATTTGCTTTCATACCTTTTATACTTTACACCTATAATACATCATCAGGTGTAGAGTGCATTGGAAATAAAGTAAACGGCATTCTACAACAGTATCTAAAAACTTGGTGCATTGTGATTCATTGGAGGAGACAAGGGCCGTAGAGACAGAGTAATTTGGTGAGTGGAGCATAAAGATGAGAATGAGCAGCGCTTAAGTCCAGCTCTCTGTCAGCAGTATGTGTGGGCAGAAAGTGAGACCAGTCAAAGAGGAAATGAAAGGCTTTTCTCTGTTGCAGCACAGATCCAAATCACCTGGTATCTTCAGGAAGTCTCTGAGCGCTTCCTTCTCTTCAAACAATCACCAAGGCCTCTAGGGCCGTATTTGACAACAACAGCAAGGCCGGGATTGTCTGGCAGATAAAGGTTAGGCTGCAACTTATATGGGTCAGTGTTTGGCTGTGACATGCCTTTTTATGTTACTTACCTATGCCTCAGGATCTCAAACATGTTCTGACTCCACTGGTTCTCTCTGTTGTATGTTCTTAAATAGCTCAAACAAGATTTTCCTCATCACTTAAGAGAATTGTATGTCAGTTATTGGGGTTGCACAGTGATAATTAGGAGTGCTACAGTATATATTTTAGTGTTACATATTGATAAGCATGTCGAGTCTCCTGAAATCTGATGTTTAATCTAGTACATGGAACTTAGGTACATCAACTGACATGGCTCCAGACTAATTTTTTAGTTTGGTTGCATCGGTGACCCTAACAAAAAAAAGCACAGTATATAATTTACCATACTTTGTGTTTTTTTTTTTTTTTTTTTTTTTTTTTAATGATTGAAATAAGTTTGGGATATTTTCAGTCAAACTGCTAAATAATAATAATAATAATAATAATAATAATAATAATAATAATAATAATAATAATAATAATAATAATAATAAAAATGGCATTACTTTTTTTAATGCATACATTAATGAACCCTTTGTTGCCCTGCTCAGTCATTGCCCTAGGTCTAGGTGTAGGTGCATTTCCATCATCTAATTTTTTTCAAAATGGGACACTTTATATATACATTGTTTTAAAAGCTGTCACTTAAGTAATCTTGCTAGAGTTTTGAGTTGGGCATAAAGAAAGGATGTGATGGCCACCTGTCCAACATGAATATATGCTATGGATGCATTAGCATTATGTTGCCTATGGGTCTAATAGACAAGCATAAGAGATGTGCTTCATAAACAACCAGACATACACTGACTCAGACTGAACTTAACCCCAAGTTTGAAAGACACTTGCTTTTCTTTTTCTCCACTAACCAGTGATGGCATGTACTTACACAAACATATTTAGCATAGTTGTTAATGCTGTAAGAGGTCTATTCCTGACATTGGTAAGTGTCCCTCTGTGAGAATTTTTGATTTTTGATTTCTGTCCTGCATGTGGCTGTGTCATTCTTTTTAAACAGCAGTGTTCCATTGTGTTAAAATCTGTTCCCTGATACACTTCCCTGTAACATATCTTCTCCTTTCAACACGCTCTGTGTGAAGCACGATAACTTTTCTTAACCTTTACGTCCTGCTGTTTGCCTCTCATTTTACATTCCCTTTGTTACCACAGACATACAGACTTACTCCCATAGGCATTACATTTTCACTATTGCTTTAACACTGTTCTTAAACTTTGATGATCTCATTGCTTTTGTGAATGTGTCTTTCTAATGTTTTAAGTAGAGGCTGTGAAGTGTACCAGCTCAGTGGCGTGTGGGTGGGTGTACATTGCAGTAGTTCATGGCCCTCTGCTGTTACAGTGCGCCACTCGAAGCATGTTAATAATTCAGAGCGGTGCCATGTAGCAGTGAGTTGGTTAATGAACACAGGGAGGAATCTCCAGGCATGTGGCTTTGATCCGACTGCAAAGGGAACATTATGTGACCCACACAGGGGACACCACTAATTGTAGAGTAGGACACACAGGAAAAAATAGTGCATGGAGTAACTGTAGAGTAGGCACACCACAAAAGATTTGCTCAGGCTCACCACACAGATATGCTCATTGAACCAATTTTGAATGTTTGCACCAGTTTTGAATAGGGCTCAGAGTCACAGGGTCCCTCACGATTCAATGGCTCACAATACAATAGTATCGGGAGCCATGGCCATGCATCATAATCAATATACCTTATTATATTCTGCTATATTACCGTTTTTAAAGAAATACATTTTACCAACAGTATTTCTTTGTGAAATCATTAAGCAGTGGATATGTTACATGTATTGCGTAAACAAACAAACAAAAACACTGTCACACAATTATTTCTGATTAGGGATGGGACAATAAACAATATTGTTTATCGTGATAAGAAGGGTAAACAATAATCATTTGTGGGACATTTCATGTAACTGTGATAATCCCCAACAAAGATAATCGCCATAATGTTCCAAAAAAAAGTTACTCAGGGTAGTTGAGCGGGTCTGTTGTCCCGCGCCCCAGGGTCTTAGGGGTCCAGAATGGGACCCTCTTCCTATTAATTTGTATTAGAAGGGGGGGCATCCCATGCCTATTTCTAATAAATACAAAAAAAAAAAAAATAAATCACGAGGATACATATTGATACAGCAACTCAAAGTTTTGATACTCACCAAATACTCACCATAATCACCAAAATTGGCTTAGCTTGTTGTAATCTGTAGCCTGTTCAATTTAGCTTGACAAACATCAGCTATTGCTGTTAATGAGCTGGTGGTGTATGAATCAAGTTTGAGCTACACCATATATCACTGGGTCATATATAGGTGAAATGACATTCAACAGGTCTAGTGTATAAGGCCTTGTATGAAGATCTGGGTAGAAAATATGTAACTACATTGAATAGTTTTTGAGGCATGTTTGAATAATTTTATCATATTTATGGACTGTTTAGTAATATGAATAATCACTTTGAACTGCTTGGAGATTGCTAACATATGATTAAGACTTGTAAAATATTGTCAATTTGGCCTGAAGAATTCTTCATCTTTTATATAAAGATTTTGAAACTTTCCTATACAAAAAACGTTTTCGGTATGGCTACTTTCTCCCTGGTCCACTCTTTGTGTAACTCTTATCAAAGGCTGCCTATAAGCTCCGGGCTTTTCCCTCAGCCCCTCCATCTGGCTTTAACACAATCACATCTCCTCCCGGCTTGTCCACTGCACAGAGCCCATGCAGCAGTCTCCGTGTGAGAGACGAGGTTTGAGGATGAAAACGCTCTGAAAGGAGGCCCTTCCCAACAGAGGGCCTGTCGTCATGGAAACGTCTGTCTTTGTGAATGGGGGCTTCTCTTCTACGCCCGGTCAGAGGTCTGCCACTGTCTCAGGGTCCGAGGGGAGTCCAGAGACCACTGAGAGGAAAGAGATACACACTGCATTTAATATTTAAAGTCCTACTTGTTTAGTTTTTTGGAGATTGTGTATTGACCGTCTTTAACAGTATGCTTTAAGACTAATCAAAACTTACTGAGTGACTGGGCCGTCTTCTCTTAACTTTGATGGTGTAGATGTTTGTAAGACATGGTGTTTGTGTCTTCACCAGTCTTCAGTGTGCAGAGTCCAGCTTGGAGCATGCATGCCCTTAACAACTATATTTTTAATACCCAGCATGATATGTTCTTCATTCTAAAAGCAACTGATCTAACAATCCAGAGTCTTCTGTGTTAGCGGTACACCACACAGCTTTGAACCTAGGTAAAGTTGCTCTACAGGGCTTCAGAGTAGGACCAATTTGGGTGTACATGGGTGTAGAATTTTGACAGATGCGACTGAAAATTTTCCTTGGGACACTCCTTAGACAGATCCTCATTACACCTCTTCTCCTGTGTCTTCTCTCATTATAAACGCAGATTAAATAATACAATAAAATAATACATTTCTCATAAGTTTGACTTTTTTTTCATCTATTTGTGAATGAAACAGTATGTACCTTTTTTATAGAGAAGCATCAAACCTACAGATCCCTCACACTGTTTAGTTACTTTGAGGCTGCCGATGTCTGGGAAGAAAAAGAAACTAAAACTAGATTATTGAAAGTAACAGGTTTCACTCTGCTGTTATAGCAAACTCTAAAGAACCTTAAACGCACAGACCTCTCACTGACAGAGTTTTGAAGCCAATATTTATTTAATAACCTTTTATTAATTAAACTTTAATTTAAAAGGTACATTCATGATGTTATTTGATAAAATAAACAACTTTGAATATATGAAACTATAGTGATTATTGAAATATATATATATATAAAAAAAAGCTAAATAATTGAAGTGAGTGAGTCAGTGTAGTTTAGAGAATAAAACAGCTAAGTAAAAATATTCCTTAATATTATTTATTTAGCCCTTATTGTTGAAGCAATTTAAGGACGGTATATTATGATGGCGAAAATAAGCGACAGGTTTTGGTACATTCAAGTCATGTTCTGTTGCACCCAAATGAAAATTTTAGGCTTACCAATGCACCCAACTCAAGTCACTTGACTCTGTATGCACAGTCACTTGCAATGGCTTCAGCCATTTGCATGGTGTCTAGTTCGATATCACAGTTGTGAGTGTTAAGTGTTGTAATTATTAAAAAGTCCTTACAAATATGCCTGTTGAATGCATAAATCCTATAAGTTTAACAGTTATAGTTCTGTTTTTGCTCAAATGATAATGCCCCTGAATATGTTTGAACTGAATTTTTAAAATGTGATTGCAACTAGATTTCCTTTTCAAAGTATATAATATTGGTGAAAAAGTAGAAATTAAATATTCTCGGAGAGCCCCATAGAAAGGCGCTCTCACAAAAGCTTGTGTTTTGATGCGTTTTCTGTTCAAAGAAAATTGTGTTATATGAATGCATGATCAATTATCAGTCCTAGTCTTGATTTATTAGGTTTATTTCACTTATGACCCTTTGACGTAACAGTCCCTGGGAAAAACTTATTTTTGGCCAGGCTTTGTCATGCCATGTGACTCTTCCGGAAATTGTATTATTTGCGGTTTGGCCTCTATGACAAATGTGCTCTACAGTCTTCAGTGGGAGCTGGGAATATTACCCAGTACACACACATTGTCCAAGTCACAATGACACTGCTGCTTTTAATGGTCATATTGTTTGCCTAATTTTTGGTGGCGAGGTAGCCCCTTCTGCTCTCAGTCCAAATGCAGCAGAGTCTGGAACTGGTCCATAGACGGTCAAATCCAAACAGACACATGTAGCACAACATGCTTAAGACAGCTTCTTTCTAATATTCTAGTAACTTTCAAAAAGTGAATTAATTTTAATGCATCACTTTTATTCTGCATAAATCCCTGCTGTTTTGCTTCTTCTGCTGTACATTTTTTCCTTTTTACTTTCGACCTGCGTTTTTGTGTTAACATGAACGGACATATGAACCATGTGTGCATAGATTAAGCATAATTAGCCTTGTTTTGTCAAAGTAAAATTTTTTTGACTCGTGAATGCCAGAAGAATGTCTCCTTTGAACTTGTAAAAATGAAAATCATTCATTCTTTATGGAGGTTTATTCATAGGACACAAAACACGCAGAATCCATCAACACATAAAATTAACTTATAGGCCCCATAAACAAGCTGCAGTGTCACTGTTGAACCACCTCTCCCAAACTTGACCCGGGCCTTTCCTGATGCGCATTGCAGACAGCTGGGAGCTGAGGTAAAGTGCCTCTAAGTCTATTAGAGAGGATAATCCAACAGAGAAGACCACAAACAGTCTGTCAATTCACTTTCTGCACTGTGGTCATGTGACGCCCCTCATGCAGCCAGCCCATTTCAAACACATGGCCACCATATGCTTCCTACATCTCTGGCCTCTGGAGTCGTGACATAAACAACGTCAGTCTTAAAGTTACCAATGCCCTTTTCAGCAACACTCTACAAGTACTTCACCTTGTCTTTGCTTTTCAGGCTTTGGACAATTTTGCTGTTATCGTCTCTGTCCAATGCTTACCTATTCACCTTCTCTTCATTCTCCGCAGCAACCCTCCACCCTGCTCCTACGCGGTTCCGGCTCAGCTGGTGGTTCAGTGGCACTTGAAAAGGGGAGGTGTGTGGTCGGCCAAGATAACACTGCAGCAGCCCCAGGACTCTCTCCACAGGTCTGGCCCCCTCCTCTCTTCTCTTCTTGTGTCCTTGTTGGTGTTTTTGCTGTCATTTGCTCAGCACTTTGCCATCTCCATCTTGTATAGGTGTTAGGGTGAATGCAGAGGTTGTGTTGTGCCATGAAGAGAGCAGGATGAGTTTAGCAGTACAAGTGCTTTTCTGTAATTGAATGCCTAGTTGCTAAGATATTATTTTCTTCTTATCCCTTATTCACTTTGACATTATCATGTAGTCAACGCACTTTCAACCTCTCAATTTTTACATTTGGACTACATGGGTTGGGGTTATTTTATAGTACCAGTGGAAAGATGTAGTACACTGAAATAACAGCAATGTCATTGATTTGTTTTATTGTTTATGATTGTACATGAGAAAATACAAGATGACAAAAAGCTTTTTTTTTTTTTTAATTTTTGCTAATTTCGTTCATTCATTTATGGTCATACAAAATAAGAATAATGACAATTTATAAATACTTATAGTTTAATAAACCTTGAGAACTGTGGACTGTAGAGGCGATTAGCGACCTTTTCCCCCCTTTTAATTTCCCTTTTTGGACAATGTAAATCATAGAGTGTTGTAAACGTGCAGAAAAGCAATGTAAGCAGCATTTACTTCAGTTTCTTCAATGAGAGCTATCCAATTTAGTTTTTTTAGTTTTTTTTTTTTTAAGTCAACTAAAACGTCAATTGACCATTAATCTAATGAATTGCAGATATCTGAGCGATATCAACTTTTTTGGTTATAGAGCACAAAAAACAGGGAAATTAACAATGAATAAATGTGTCAATTATATCACTCTTGTCTATAAAAAGAAAACGCATGAACCAACCTGAGAAAGCCCCCAGAAAAAGGATATGACAAAGGATATGCTGCATCGCGATAATCGCTAGTCTCCGCGACAAGCGAAAGTAGTGCACGTGAAAACCTCGCGCTCGTGCATGTCGACGTGCACACGCGGGCCTGCGAAGCGATTAATGAAAGTTGAAAAAGTTCTACTTTTATCGCAGTCACCTGCACAACAGCCAATCGGCGAGAGTGAATGATGAGCCAAAGAGATACAACAGTTCCAATGCTTATAAGAAATATTACTAGGCCTATATGTAACTTATGATAATTATAATACTAATTCAGTTGTACAATACAATACCCTAATAAACCTTTATTATGATTATTATCAAAAATAATAGATTAAGATGGACAGACACAGACAAATGCTTGCCTCAAACAAATGGCAAGTCGTTTCTCTGGACTAATTGGCTCCTTCATATTTGTGTGAATCTTCTCTATCTTGGGGGTTACCTTGATGAGAAGTTGGGAAAACAGTTCTGGGCTAAGACGAAAATATGTCCGGAATTTCTCAGAATCTTTCATGAGGTCCTTCATCAAATGATGGTATTCACCATGTTGTTTTCTTGGTTGCAGATTAGGGTGGACCCAGGATTGCTTTTTTTTAGTTTTGTAAAGTGCAACCAATAGTAATATTTCAGTCAAATGAAGCAAAAACTTTCTGAGATTTCATTTTAGCGTCTTTTCCCATCTACCGCTATTGCAACCTCAAAATTCCCTCCAAATAAACATCCAATCAGATGTGTAGGAGGCTCGCGATCCGCTCTGGAACAGAGCGCAACGTGACAAGCTGCCGCTAGTCGCTGCAGTTTGTTGCTGCCCGTGTGTTCGATTTTAAAGCCCATGCGATGAGTGTCGCTGCACGCTGTCGTTAGTCGCTCCCCATGTGTCGAACCAATTATTCATACAAATCCAAACTAACACAAATTACATTCAATAGTTTATTTCACATGGTGTGTTACTTACGATGGATATTTTCAGCTCAGCAATGCAGGATGGTTGTCTCGCGAATGTGCATACAAGTTGCTCGTGTTTGCCCTTGGAGCTGCAATTTTTTTTCGGCAGGCTCTGCAGATTGGTGGCTCATCGTTTTGTTGGTCTTGTTTTTCAAAGCCATAATAATTCCACACATCAGACTTCACCTTCTTGAGTGGAGGATATAAATGTGTGGCGTCATCTGGATTCAGATCCACTGCCTGCCCACTAGCCATGACGGTGACTGAGGTGAAGAACCATTCCCAATTCATAATGGGCACAGAAGCGAACAATTTTCATTGCTATGATAGAGGGCCCCCTTGTGGGCAAACACCAGAACTAACATCTAAACATTGTATTGAAACCGGAAACACGAGGCAGTCTGGTCAAATTAAAATCATGTGCGAGGATCATGATTATTAAAAAATGCCTCAAACTATTAATTGCGGACCTTTTTGAATGAGATGAGCGATATTATCATGTCGTCCCATGCCTAGTTAGGAATGCACCAATACCACTTTTTCCAAATCAAGTACAAGTACTTCATTTTGAGTACTTGCGGGTACCTAGTGCGATATCTGTTTTTACTGGGGTTCTGTTACAGTGGTAATTCAAATCCAATTCCTCATTTCAATATTTATTATCCAATATTATCAGTTTCATTATTTCATGATATTACAATTTATACATAATTTCATTATAGTATAACCTACTTTTCACTTATTTGAGGAGCTGTTTTAAAATGTTACTAAAATCGTTGGTCAGATATAATTTGAATATACATTTTAATATTTACTACCTCATCTCTGCCGACTGTGATTCGTGCTAACTGCTAAAGAGCCACTTTAAGCATGTTTTCTTTTCTGTTATTATGAATATGGATCATGGACTGTATATACAGTTGAACCCAGAAGTTTGCATACACATAAAAAAAAGCATGTATGCATTTTTTCCTCAGTGTCTGACATACTGACGCACTTGTCCTGTTTTAGATCAATTACAATTGCCAAAATCATTTCTATTTGCTAAATGCCAGAATAATGAGAGAAGGATTTTTTATTTTTTTTTATTAAATAAAATTTTCATTACTTTCTTCAAAGTCAGAAGTTTACATACATTTCATTAGTATTTGGTATGCTTTGGTTGCCTTTAAAACTGTATGACTTGGGTCAAATATTTTGGATAGCCTTCCACAAGCTTCTCACAAAAGTTGGCAGGAATTTTGGCCCATTCCTCCAATTCTGACAGAACCGGTGTAACTGAGCCAAGTTTGTAGGCCGCCATACTCACCCATAAATTTGCAATAGAACTGTTATCAACAGGTTTGATTGACAGCTCTGATAAATGCCCACTCCCTGCTAAACCAACGGTGCGGACTGGAAGGGTCGTTTCCTTCAACAGCCTTGCTCCGGATTGGCTCTTTGGTTGCTATGATACTCACAGAATTCCAAATATCGCACTCAGCTCCAGATTTGCCCCTGTAACTGCTAGCCTCAATTAACATCATTTGACTGCAGTCAGATGCTATGGGTGATGTCACGCTCACTTAGTCCACTTCACTATACACATCTTTATACATGATATGGACATGCTGTACCTCTGTTTGTCAATTACAATCAGTCAAAATGCCTGCACAAGCTAAGAATCGCCAGCTCCACTTAGCCATGTTAGCATGCTACTATGTAAACACTAGCACTGCGCTGATATCATTTGCACTAAAAAACCTTTGAGTCCTTAAAATTTTCATAGTTCATGTGACAGTTGCATACGATTAAAGCTGAGGTTAATGCACAGAACAGGTAATGTACCTCTTTATGGTCAACTTGTCACTGCTCAGAGTGCCTTCTCTCTCCTCAGCTGAGGTGAGCTGTGAGCATCAAGTTAAGTCGCATTGCAGTTATAGTGGTATCGGCTCTTGGTATTGGCAGCACATTGAGGAGTAGGAGTACTGGCGTCTGATATCGGACCCATACTCGATACTGGTATTGTATTGGTCCATCTCTAACGTTAGTTTCTCATTCATCGATAACATATTCACTATGTAGGGTAATTCGTGTAGGCCTTGTTTTTTTTTTTTTTTTTGGATACAGTGACAGACTGTATGGATGTTAAAACTTCAGCACAGGAAAATGCCCAAGTTATGAGAATAGTCTTTTCTATACAATCAAATTGTTATCCTGCTGTACTATAACTACAACTTGCCAATATATTTGTTCTGTTTTGCAAATAACTGCTCAACCATAAGATACACCGTTACTTCATCAATACTTAGTCTTATTTTCATTTTTTTTCCTCAGATAATTTTTGATGTACAGGTACACCACCAACATTTTTTTTTAAATTTATATTTAGTTTGAACATTTCACATCCCTCTAGAATAAAGTTATCAGGCTTATCAGCATTAATCCAGGTTTCTAAAATCACAATTATATCAAAGGGCATACAAAATTTATCAAGATACTCTGTAATACTATGACTTTTGAAATGAATTATCTATAAGGTGTTTGTCTGGTCTGTTGTATAAGCAGCTTGACAGTAGTATTTGCACTCATCATTAATATTTTGATAGAAGTTTCAATCAAGATCCCTGTCATTTATGAAAATATTATTTTGCTGTATAACGTTCAAGTTGTTTGTTGACGAGATTTATGGTGTCTATATTGTCTTCACATGATCATGAATTCTTAGTATTTATCATAATGGGAAACTATTGATATTAGGTGACAGTTTAGTGTTATTGCCTTTTTTCTTCATTTGAACTTTCTACGTCTTGTGCATCCCTTACCCATGGCCTCTTCTGTCATACCATTCAGTTTTATGAATACTTTACAGTTTGTTGTTCATGTAGCCTGAATCTTCTTTTGCTTCTTCATAATGCGGGCTTGATGTGGACTGTCTGCGTTCTGTTTGGTCCGCATTGGGCGAATGATCCCTCTTAGGTAATGCGTGGCAGGCTTCATTGTCCCTTGGGTCAATGTTTATTACTTCGGTGCCGAGTAATCCCGTCACCTGTTGCTCCACCAAGTGCTGGACCATCTTGGTGGGTTCTCGTCATTATAGGTTTTTGTTGTTGTGCTGTCTTAGCCGTTTGCTCCAACATTTTACCAAGTGAGTTCTTGATGTCCCCCAATTCCTCCTACATTCCTGGACCCATTTTTGGACCCATTTTGACAAGCTACCATAGGGCATACTGGGCATCTAGTGCTGTCCAATAGCTGCTCCGCACAGACAAACACTGTGATAAAGTTTTCTCAATGAACTGAAATGCCAGCAGAGGGCACTAGAACTGAATCTGCTGGAACATTCAAGAGTAAAGTTTGAATGTACGTATAATCCCTCAATTGTGCAGGTATGATCCATAGCTAAAGAAAAATTCAATTCTGTCACCTGGACAAAAGCTTTAGAGTGAAGATGTTTCGCTGCTCGTTCATCCAGTTTCTTTATTTCTGGTCAGATTGCTGGTGGACACTGCCTTGTATCTATTTTTCTTTTGCTAGTGAAGTGTGAAGATAAAAATGATCATATCTGAAAAATCCTTAACTGGTCAATGAAGATAATTTGAGCACTGACATGATCAAAACACATCTGTGAAAGGAGTGGGGACTTCAAAAACATGGAGGAGTTTCATTGATTAAATTTTGAGTTCTGGAGAAGGAGACAGTCTAAACTTGCTGAAATGAATATGGATGAAACAAAACATATCAAAAACATTTGGCATGCTGTATACCTTTTTGAAGTATTTTTGAATACTACAGTCATTTGTAAATAATTCCACCTGTAAACTAAAATGTACATTGAAGTGCTGTTCATTTGCAAAGCCTAAATTTGGGCATCTTTGGACTGCCGAGTGTTTCCATGGCAGTGACACGTTGCTGCTCAGGTTCTTCGTGATTTCCTCCGGGATACAACACCTCTCGCTGAGCTCTCTAACAACACAGGTGTCCATCTGTAGATTTGCTCAGGACACTTGTCTTCAGGGAGACCAGCACTGCAGTTTTGTAGACATATTTGGCATTTGCAGTTCACAGTAACAGCATGACCACAAATAAGAAAATGAGCACGGTTTGGTACATGCTGCCTAGTGCAAGTTGATGTTAAACTTTCCCTTTCGTTCATTTCTGAAACACTACACTATGTTATGGTATTTTATTAGCCCATTAAAGTGATGATTCAGATTCTGGCTTATATACTACTATCTGATAGTATTTCATTAAAAAGTTGTGAGGAGAGCTTTTATTCTTAAGTGCCTGGCTGCTGCTAATCTAATTGCCTGGCAAATCCGAAATGATATCTGTATTTTTTACACAAATTATCAGTCTGGTCCCCACTCTCAAGCGCCTCAGGCCCGGTCAAACGTGATCACGCAATCAGATACGTTTTTTTCAGTGGCACATGCTATGATGTAAATATTCATGTCTGTTTGTTTATGTATTAAATGTGGGACAGTGCCCATGAATTACCATGTGTTTAGTACAGCATATAAATGTGGCAGAGTGGGCCATACAGAAACATTTTTTCATCTGTAGTTCTATTGGCAGATTGATTGCAAGACATTTAACGGGACATAATGGGCACAAAACACTCAAGACATTAAAGATCTGTGAAATACAAAATGTTATTATATTAGTAAAATCAGAACATGCAAAAACACATGATACATAAAACACAGGATAACAAGACAATAGACAAAATTGTATCATTGTACCTATTTTTTTGGTTAGAAACATAATTGGTTTGTATGAAATGTGAGTAGTGGGTGTCTGCTTTTTGTTGAGCCCCTGTAATCCTCAGAAAGGTCTCTGAGCTGGAGGAAGAAGCTGAGGAGGTGGAGCCATGGAGGAAATGAGGCTGCATTCCACCCGTGATTTATGAAGTGTCTTTCAGTCTCTCTATAGAGCTCACCATTGCACAGCTGGTCCAGGTTCGGATTTACACTCGCCACAACCCATCCCTGCGGGCATCATGCTATAAAGTCGTTAGCTGAGGTGTGAAGCTAAATGAGCTTCAGCTAAAAAAAAATATCTATTAAACTTTCCATGTTTTTTCACTGACTTATAACTGTCAGCGATCTTAACTGTGCTATGCTTGATATTACTGTCTTAAAAATGTGTGGAAACAGAACTAGTTCATTTCAAATAGTTTGCAGTGGTCCAAAGTTATTCCTCACTTACCTTATTCCGAACATCATTACACTAATATATGGCTGTTGTGCTTTTTATTGTAAGCATATCCTCATCTTTCAGTGATATCTTTTCTAAAGTGCAAAATACCAATTCAACTTAATAGCAACTGCAATGTGAACAACCTGGTGGAGGAGTAAAAAATGTCCAAACTAAACTATGCTTAACTACATTGCAGCTTTATAGTTTTAACACTTTCTTGTCCTGTAAAGCACTTTGCGTCAGGACCTACTTTATGTTATACTACAAATTTCCCTTGAGCAGTAGTTTATAAGTACCGGTAGTTGTTTTTTGTCAAAATCAGAAAATGTATGAAAATCACTGGCTGCGTTCCTTGTGCTGTTGTAGGGCAACACTCTGAAACCTTTTAGCCAGCACTGGAGTTTTTTTTTGTTTTGTTTTTTTTTTGATGAATTTGGGGACCTTTTCTGAGTGTCATTTTGCCACGTGAGTCCTTGTGGTGCTTGTAATTAATTTGCTAGAAATTTAGGGGTAATAATGGATTCAGACTTGAACTTTAACAGCCACATCAAATCAATAACATCTGCAGCTTTTTTACATCTAAAAAACATTGCAAAAATCAAAGGTATACTGTCAAAACCAGACTTAGAGAGACTTATCCATGCATTTGTCTCCAGTAGTTTAGACTACTGTAACGGCCTGCTCACTGGCCTCTCCAAACGGGCCTTAAGACAGCTGCAGTACATCCAGAAACGCTGCTGCTCGGGTCCTGACCAGAACCAGGAAGTACGAGCACATAAGTCCTGTGCTCAGGTCTCTGCACTGGCTTCCTGTAGCTCAAAGAATAGACTTTAAAGCAGCTCTGCTTGTGTACAAGTCTATTCATGGCTTAGGTCCAAAGTACATCTCTGACATGTTAGTGCCATATGAACCATCTCGAACTCTGAGGACTTCAGGGACCAGCCTCCTGCTGGTGCCCAGAGTCAGGACTAAACATGGGGAATCAGCGTTTCAGTTTTATGCAGCTAAAACCTGGAACAGTCTTCCTGAAGATGTGAGACAGGCCTCGACTTTGACAATGTTTAAATCCAGGCTCAAAAACGGTTCTGTTTATCTGTGCATATGACTGAGAGGGTCTTATTTATTTTTTATTCTGCACTCTTTGTTTTAATGTTTTAATGTCAATTTTATGATGATTATTTGTGATTATTCATGTTTGATTTGTGTGATTTTAATGTTTTCTTATTCTGTAAAGCACTTTGAATTACCTTGTGTACGAATTGTGCTATACAAATAAACTTGCCTTGCCTTGCCTTGCCTTGTATTTCCCGAGGATACATCTCAGCAGAGCTAACGCTACTACTGCTTTGTTGTTTGTCTGTGTTCCTTTCGTCTTGTGGTTTTGGTGAACCCAAAATGCACCTGGGACTTAAAAGCAGTAGGGGTATGCAAGGTCTCAGCTTAGCTTTCCTTTTTTATCCATTCTCTCTTCTTCACAAACGGCGCCATCCACGTGTCGCAGTGTTGTTGTTAATGCGAGTATGGAAAACATGAACTAAACTATTATTTTGGACACAAATACATGCGGTTTAATACCAAAAAATGACATAAAGGCAATTTTGCTTCTGTGAAATTGCAATATCACCAATACTGTTACTTTCAGGAACAACAAGATTTGACATTTGAGACTGAAACTTCTGCAAGAATCAGAATTGCATGCATTTGAGAACTTTGAAGAGGTCTTAACTGAAGGCTTTGCTGTACTGGCTAATTGCGACTATTCAAAGTTGCAATCTCACATCAGATAATCACATTTTGATTGTGACTTTGCAGCTCTACACCCGATCTTAAGCTTACACTAACAGCTGGCAAACACACTGACCAACTTCTTAAGTGCAGATTCCTTGTGACCAGACACGACTTGTTGTATTATTCATCTGAAGGACACTCTAGCTCTGTGTGAGAACATGACAGGAGCCACAAAGGTTGCCTGCATATGTAACAAGACCACACTCCTTTAAAACATCTATGGAATGTTCAACCAATGTACTCTGTATTTTTTAAATAAATATTACAGTGAGCTGATGGATGATTTGATGTCTAACAGTTTTAAACAATGGGGTTTTTCTAGCTCAAGTTTATTCAAGTGCAAAAAATAAATTGTTCAACTTTTTGCAACAGGCCAAATGTATTCTTACTTTATGATTCCTAGCGTCCTATTCATTATTAATTATTAAGAGTTTACAAGAGCAAATTCAGAGTGGAGTTGATAGCATTGATAACAACTAGCATGCTAACAGTGCACCTGTGTTACTTTCTGGTTCACGCCCGACGAAAATGCTTTAGATTTTATGCAGACGCACACAGCAGTCATAGAATACCCCTAAAGCAAGGGACATTTGTCTTTTGTGACTGCAAATGAACCGTGCGTTTGGGACTTTGGCACAGTTGGAGGAGGTGGATCAAAGAACGGCACAGAGCTTCCTTATGTACCTGCATACACATGACTTTAGTGTACGAGCCCTGTGTCATGAGCACTGATGTTACTCATAAGAGGAAAATAGTGAATAAACTCTGCTCCAAAATACACAATGAATCAACACTCACACATATGTTTGTATTTTAGTATCATCATTTTGATTTTATCATGATTCATTACATTATACCTTCAAGGTAACTAAAGCCATCTACTCCTTTTGAATGTTCACCCTGTGATTGGTTAAATCTACCTGTCACTTAGACTATGATGGAGGCTTACCAACAGGAGTAGGTGGCATCCAGCATGATTTTAAGGTTTAGTTCTTTTCCTGTCCAAGTTTCTCTTGACCTGATTTAATTGCTCATTATAGCTCTTGTGAACAACTGTTCTCCATGCATTTTCCAGCCATCACAGATGACACGGATTGTTCCCCTGCAAAGTAGTACAATTTAGCTGCATTACTTACAATGAAGCACAATTAATCATGATTTATAGCGATTAACTGTTCAAAAATAACTAATACTACTATATCCAAGATTAAGAATATTTCACATTCACTTTCAGATGAATAGTTTTTGGAGGTGGGTTATTTGTAGTGTTAGTGCTCTTTTAATGTGTAAATAAAATCACAGCATAGTACTTGGTCACTTGACACAAACGGCATCCCATCTGCCATTGTTAGACTTTCATGTCCTTGTGAAATCTGTTTTCCAGCAGAATTGACCATGTTCATTCCATCTGTTCTTACCTGGTTTAGTCATAGTCACTGCATCAGTGTAGCCATAATCCAAATGAACCCACAGCACAGAATGAAGATGTTTTGTCACTTATCAGTTCTGAGGCGTCTTTGACATTGGAACTGGTTTAAATACCTCTTTGAGGGCAAGAGTAGGCTTACACAAAAAAAAACCCACCCTTGTTTACAGTACACATTTAAACCAGTCCTAAGGCCAGAGAAGGTTCAGAACTGACAAGAAAATTGGATGACAGCCAAAATGTCTTCATTATAGAACTTTTGTCCAGTTGGTGTAGATTAACCTTCTTTTGCCCACTTGGACAACATGGGGATTACACAGACATCACCATAGTAACTTTGGCTGCTACTGAATATTCAAATGTGGATCTTCAGAAACCACCAGGTTGCTCTAGTGGCACTGAAGAATGGGTCAAATGCAGAGGGCAAATTTGCTTAACCTTAACGTAAATATCCCAAAATAGTATTCTTATTTCTTCAGTGTAATCTCTCATACTACCAATTGAATTCCCTATAAATACTTGTGAATAGTCGCTAATGTGGCATGTACGGTCCATTCTGTCTCACGGTTATCAGATGTCACACAGCTGGATCGGGCCATCCGGGCATCTGCTCATTTCTCACCGCTCCAAAGTGCGTGTCCAGTTGTGTTTAAGTCAACTTCTAAATCCTGTTCTCTCCACACCAATCTAAAGAGCTATATTTCTCCCTTCTCGTCCCCATTTTAAAAACAGCTTTATCTGTGTTTTAGTCAAAAATAATCCTGTGGGAAGCGGTAACAGGCTAATCGCCGGTGAACAGTCGCTACAGTGTTGGGAATTTCAGCAGTTGACATATGGAGCGCATTAGGAGGATCACAGGGACGCTCGAGACATGGCTGCTCCTCTTGCAGACTAATTAAGTGGTGCAAGAGAAAATAGTTCTGGGTTGTGTTTTGATCAAGCTCTGATTCCCTCTCCCATGAAAAGAAGCCACCTAGTACGTAGACTAGTATATGCGCATAAATCACTATGCACTGCCTGGACGGTCTTGTACTTGTTCTGATACAGCTCAATGTCATTCTAAAGCTGGTCAGGATAGGTTCATTTCACATGTCACTTTTTTTTTTTTTTTTTTGCAGCTCTTAATGTTCAAATCTTCAAAGCAACATTCACAATTTTACTACAGCCACTGCCTACCTAAACTTGTGGGGAACATTTAGCCCTAAACTAAACGAACATAGCAAAATATTTGAATGCTGGAAATCTGCAACAGCATTGTATGAACATTGAGACTGGGACCAGTATTTTAATGCATTCATTCATTGTCCAGCCCTTAACTGAATCGACACTCAGTCAGTGCATTTTCTGTGGTCAGTCTTTATTTGGAGGACCCTTTTTAAAAAGCCAGAGTCAAAGTTGATGATGCCATTAAAAAGTAATAGTGGTATTAAGTATTTTCAAGGTTTAGGTTGTAATGCATAGCCAGTTAAAATGTTTATTTAACAGTATCAGCAACCAATGATTCAGATTTAAATGCTTCAAAGGAGAGGTTAAAATATACCAACAAAGACGTAGTTTGCAAATACAGTGGTCTCTCGTTTATCGCGGGGGTTACCTTCTAAAAATAACCTGCAATAGGCAAAATCCACAAAGTAGTCAGCTTTATTTTTTACAATTATTGTATGTTTTAAGGCTGTAAAACCCCTCACCACACAGTTTAATACACTTCACGTGCCTCTGCTCCAGCGGTATCCTCAGAGGCACCTCTCCGTGCACAGAAACACTTTTAAGTCCAAAGAGTTTCTGAAATTTCAGTTATGTCAGTGTGGGTTTTGTTGGGGAGAAAACTTGCAAATATACAGCACTTGAGAGTCACACTGTGATAGAACATTTATGTGAATTTGGCTGAACACATTCTGTACTGTACAGGAGACTGGAGGAGACCGATGGACAATGGTCTACAGTCCCTTAGCCAATCAGGACACAGAACACAATGCACGTTCATAAGCTGTAGAGAAAAAAAAAAAAAGATTGCAAAATTGCACGAAAAAAAACCCCTGCAAAACAGCGAGAAAGGTGAACCACCAAAAAGGAAACAACACGCACACTATGACCTCAGCATATTCAAGTTAAATTGCCTAAATATTATTATACCACCTACACGTACACATTTGAGTTTCCCCTTAAACCAGCAGTAACACTTCACATTTTGAAGATGGCGCAGGTTAAGGTGGGTCGTGCTCTCTTCCCATCACAAACACAGGGAGCTCTGACACATCTGTGCCGTCGTGACTCACTGGTACATGCTGATGCAGGTGTGCAACCATTCTTAGTTTTAGCTTTTTTCCCCTCTTCACTCTGCCTTGAGATTTTGGCAGTATAAATGATGAAATCCCAGGATTCTTCTCCCAGTGCTCGGGCTGTTCCGGTCCTCTCCTGCGTTCCAGATTGGGCCCGCATTTGGCCAAGTGTCTGCCAACTGGTGATGGTGTTGTACTGACCGGTCCGTCTGTCTGTTCTCAGGAGGAGCGTTCGGGGGGAACGTTGAGAGGGAGGACAGCAGTTGCGGCCTGAGCAGGGACACGCGCAGGGAGAACTGTGAGTACATGAGCTATGGGGGTATTAATGTGGGGGTTAAATGTAGGTATTAGGATAGCAGTCCTTTTGTCGCTTGGTTAAGACACCAAAAAAGTTTGGTGTGATAATCAACTAAAGTTTGTATTGGTTGACTAGTCATTTTATTTAGATTATAAGGATTTATATATTATCTTTAATGATTTGGGAATGAAATTTTTCACCGAATTTTTTATATATATGCCAGTTTCTTAGTACTTTTCTGTTTTAAATACTTGTTTTTGTCTACTGAGAATTTCGACTACAGCCCTAGTAGGTATCGGTGTTTTAGCTTGATTCTCAAAGACGTTCTTCGATGTTTATCTTGTAATTTTTTTAATATGTTGCATATTGGCAGTGTGGTATTTTTATATTGTGGATTTCATTTATCAGAATGATATGACATACTGCCCTTTAGGACTGGGCAGTATGTCATCAAAAGTGAATCCCAAATTCTTTCATCATTTAAAACCAGAGCTGGGCAGTGATTAACATTTTTGAACGTGTTTAATTGCATACTTAAATTGCGATTAATTGCATGTTGCACCAAAGGTCAAAAAACAATGTAATAATAGCTCTTAATTTTACCATCTAGGCCTAAATATAATATAGTATGTATCCAGTGCGTTTCTGTTTTGACTTGGATATGATTTTTCAGTATATCTTTCAAGGTATTTAAAAATGAATCCAAATATTATCCAAATGTTCAGATTTGGAATGATTAGATTGTTATTTAAGCTTTTGAAGCTGAAACAGTTTCAAATCAAAAAGCCTTTATTCCTGTAGCTGTTTGGTGTAGTCTGCTGCTCTTTTCTGCTCATTATGAGCACAAAGGAGCAGGAGTCCTGGTATAGTATTGCTTTAGTCCTGATTCAGATTAGGTATAGGTTCAGTTCTCAGAGCTCCAGACCAACGATTTGATTTGGGTGCACCAAAACATGGTTTGGATGCACCAATGGACATTTCTCTAGAATTTTTATTTTTTTTTTTTTTGAGTATCCCCTTACTTTTGCACTTTTTTTAATCGACAAATTCAGATTAATCTTGTAGAATTGATGGTGGTTTTCAGATTCTACAATGTGATATCATACTTGCACAAGCCAAAAAGAGTGACTAGAACATGCAATATTACAGCAAAAATGAGCATTTTAACAATATTAAGATTTGCCTCCAATCTGTATTCAGTGTAGACTGATAGAATATGGATGTCATCTGAAACCACCGTTGGCATCACCGTTTCACTCGTTTGTCATGAAATTAGCTGTTCTTTGAACAGTTCTGTATGCTGTTGAAACAGCGCTGAATAAGGAGCAAAGTGGCAAACATCCAAAGAGCACAGTATTTCTGTCAACACATACAACATGTCACAACTCAAATCTTTTTACACAGAGCAGAATGTTGTCACAAGCTGATGGGGTTTGCACTTGAACCCAGTTGTTTCCTAGCAACATGTTTCCAATGAACGGGTATATTATCAAATGTGTGTGTTCCATAATAGACCAGTGTTATTTATTCTATAGGAAACCCATACAGAGTTTATTGAGTGTTGACTGTCTCTGAGGTCTTATAACGGCAATTATTGTGTGTGCTGGTTTTGAGCTGTGCTGTCCACGTGGGGCTGTGTTTTATAGCTTCTTTTCCCAACTGGACTAAGGCAAAGAGCTTGTATAGCAAAAGAACAGTATTATGTCTGTAAACTGGTATTTTTACACAGGAATTATTAGGGATGCACTATTCAGCTTTTTCATTTCTGATACCCAAAATGAACTGATGCCAGTGCAGGGACTTAAAATGGCATTTTTGTGACATAATATAACATGATTATAATTATATGATATGAAGATGCATCAACATTAATCACTAAATAGTCCCTGTACAGATGTATTGTATAAGCAGTTCCTGTGGTCAAAAATGTCATTGTTGTGAACTGTCTGCGTCTAATATAAAGCATTTTACTGTCCGTATATCAGGAAATGCATGTTGGCATGCTAATTGTCAGTTCATCTGGTCTCTGAAAGTTGTGAAAAGCACTTATAAACTCATTCATTCTGGGCATCCAAATTATTCACCATGATGAGGTAAGTGAGGAATAACTTTGGACCCTTGCAAACTGTTAAAACTGTGATAAAACAGAACTAGTACATTTTAATACAGTGCCTTTAAAGGTTCAACCAAGATATTTGCTGAACTGATATAGAAACAATACCCAAATCCGTGCTGCAGTCTGAAATCCGTATCTTCAGTATCTAACTGGTTGCACGATGCCTTCCTAGAAATTGCCAAATAAATTACAAAAACAAATGGATAAACTATAACCATTTACCACAGGCGTGTAGGAGTGAGATTTAAAGCACATTTAGATATAAGCTTGTCTGTCTCCACTTAGACGAGCAGAAAGATGTGGAGATGTGACCCCCATCACTGTAAGAATCCATGTTTTTAAAGTTGTTTTTAGCAGTAAAAACACGTAATTGAGTATATGCAGGATGAATAAGTGAATGCCATACTGTGAAACTTTCCAGGCAAAGTGACAACATCTCCATTGAGAAGAGCAGGTGGCAGACCACTTACCACAAAAGTTACATAGTGCCCATTTACTTTCAAGCTTTAACAGCGGTCACGGTGGTGAGGTTGTAGAGGATGTGGACAGCCCCGCCCCTCCTCTCATTGTGGACTCTGGCAGGATGTAGCCCTTTCACACTTGCACGAGACACACTGGAAGTTGTTCAGGCTGTTATGAACAAACAGGAGATGAATGAACTTCCAGCTATTCCAGCGATTCTGTTGTGAGAGGCCAGTTTTGGTGTCATTGTTATGGTTAAAATTAGAGCTGCAACACTATAAAATTGAAATGGGAATTGAGGCAAATTGGCAAAGGCTGCAATGTTTGTAATATCACGCTCTCTGCAGATAACTTGATATATGTGCTGTATGACGGGTTTTCATGTTTTTCTTCTTCTTGCTTGGTTTGGTGGGATAGTACTTGTGGTAATATTCATTAGTTTTACAGCAGTTTGTTCAGCAGTTTGTGGAAGAAAAGTTGAGAGGAAAAGTACAAAAAAAAACAGGAAGTAGCGGAAAATTGCTTCGAAAATGTTGCGACAATTTATGCGCAAGGAATTTTTGTCATTTTGTCTAATAACTATTTTGTAAGTTTTGTGATTTTAATTTAATGTTGATGAAGCAGATTCAGTTCATATAGCACATCCGGAAATACGGATTGTTTAACTATTACAAAAATCCCACGCATTACAGAACACATTTGTAAAAGCCTAACTAACAGTCTTAAGATATTTTTACGGCTTTCATCTGATTTCAGTCAACTGCTGTTAAATGTGCTAGTTTATTTTTAGACTTCTATTAACATTCCTTTTAGATTTGAGAATTATATTTTAATAATACGATTTGGTTTGTTTAAACATGTCCAGAAGAATTGGCAAAAAGACTGAGCGATGAACTGACAAAAAAATCCATGAATCACATTTTAGAACATGTTTGAACAAATCTCCTGCAAAAAAAACTGCTGACTCTACAGTTCAGAAGTCATATTTTGTTGTTTGTGAAGAAAATTGCTGCATTTGTGATTTGCTAATTGTGTTGATCCAAATTTCGATTCACTTGTAATTAATCTTACAGCCTAGTTGATGTGCACAAAGTGAATATTGAAAACATCAAAGTGTTCAGCCCTGGTTTAAAAAAATAACATCTTTGAAATTGTGGAGTCCTTGTGTCTACAGAGTTATCAGAATGAGGTGAAGAATCTCCTCTTATCTGCTGCATGAGCGCACAGGCTCCTTCCTTTGGTCTCCCGGTGAGGCAGATCCTGTATTATTCATCCCAGGCACATGCTGCTAAATTAAAGGTAAAGTGATAGCACAGCGCACCGTTTCGCTTGGCTCTCTGCTGCATTTTTCACATGTGGCCTGGCACTTAAGTGTCAAAATCACGGCTCCAACTATTTGAGTTGGGTGCACCGGTGCACCCAAGATTTTCATTTAAGTGCACCAAAACGTGATTTGGATGCACCAAAACCCACCCTTATTACAGCAATTTAAGGACAATATATTACAATGGCTCAAACAATAAGGGCTAAGTACATGACTTAGTTAATTACTGTTACCTGAATATACAGTTCATACTACACACTTATTAAAGAAAAAAATTATATCATAATGTTATATGAAAAGTTTTATCTATTGAAAGTTGTTTATTTGATCAAATAACATTTAGAATTTGCCTTGTCTTTAAGTTAAAACAGAATGAGTTGGTATTCTATAAATTTAATTGGTAAAACTATGAAATAGATATTGGCAAAAGCTGTGCTTTAAAGATCTTTACTGTTAACTATAGAATGTGCAGGGTGAGTCCTCTCACTTTCAGTTTCAATAGTTGATATTTGACATCTTTTGCCGTCTAGTTTTATTTTCTTTTTCACCTTGTGCAACAGCAGCCTCATTTAAGCAACTAAACACACTGTGGAGGACCTCCAGGTTTGATGCTTCTCTTAAATACTGTGTCTCATTCACAAACGAAAAAGCCAAACTTCTGAGGTCTGCGGTGCATATTGCTCTATCCACCAGAGCATGACCTTAGCGCTTTAGATTCAGACGCTCTTTAGTGGTCCGAGCAGAGGTGACGGGAGAGACTTGGACTGGCTTTAACACCCAAGAAACATTTTTAGTCGCACTCTAGAGCCCTGAAAATGTTTAACAATGTTTTCCTTAAACTGTTGCACTTGTCCCCTGAACCCCATGTGCACTACCTGATATGGAGTGTGAATAATTCAGTCAGTTGGCTAACTTTGGGTGGTAAGTGTGCATCTCCTGAATGTTAACTACTTGTTTACATCAGGTGGCAAAGTTCTTTTCAAATATTTTATACAGTAATTTCTATGCTGCAGGCTAAGTTTGGCAAACCACATTGGTTATCAGAGATGGAGATAAATATGTAACATTATTGGAAAGATGGGATGCATTTTAAACTCCGTGGAACTTGCTGGGAAGAAGTTTCAGTGCTAACATGCAAATTGGAAAGTATATAAATAAAGGTGCATTCTGTAGATTGTTTGGGGGGTTCGCCACCTGCTTCTTGATGGAGATATAATTGATTAGTTTGATGTTATATTGTAATAATCAATCAATCTTGTATTTTCATTAGCAGGTATTGCCAAATAAGATGGATGAGATAAAATAATAGAAAAAAACCCACATACCTTCTTATTGTGAGTGGGCTTGCCTTGTTTCTACTGATCTGACTTGTGACTTGGCCACGTGGCGTTACTTGTTTCCATGGAGAGAGACAGGTTAGTTTAATGACATAATATTTCCAAGGAGAACTGGACCCTCCACTTGAAAAGTTCGCTTGTGCACCTTTTTATAAACAGGATTCATGGCAATTACTGTATATGGTTCACTGCTGCTTCTGACAGCAACTTATGACAGCTCACCATAAAATGTGAATTTCTATTATAAAATACATAAAAGATCCACAGTCGACATTTATAGGTCTTCTGAAATATGAATTGAACATTTTATGAAACGACAGAATAATGGAATTACTAATATACCCTGAATAAAACCAAAAATAATCGGAACAAAGGCTCCACATCCACAGAGTCCCATTATGTAATTCAGTTGACCAATCAGAGCTCGGAGTTAGCCATGGCTAATCAAGTCTGACCAGTTCAAGTGTTATATAAAATGCAAATGCGCTTCTTGTTACGGCACAAATAACTTCCCCTTAAAAATCTACATGGCCTTTCACATTTCCATCATATCAAACATCATGACGAACAGTATTCATTAATTTCATCAACGTTACCTAATATAACTCTCCCTATTGTCATTTTATTTTGCTAATGTGCCGTGGCGTCGACTGTTTGCAAACTTGGGTGCACCATTTGACCTCTGTCACACCTTTTAATACTTTCTTTGTGTCATGAAAGCTGCAGCTCTGTTATCAAGGCCATAATCTTTTTACATTCGAGATTTTACTAGTTGTATGAAAAACAAAACTGCTGAATCGGTGTAGCACGCTTTAATTTAGTCTAAATTAAAAATGGAAGTGCCCGCTAAGCACATCGTATGAAAAAGGTTGGAGATTTGATGGTCTTCTGTGTCACTCTTTAATCGTCCCCACACCTCTCACCCACTCATCTTTTAGTAAATAATTCAGACGGTTCTGGGCCAACTATTGAGAATACAAAAAGTAAGTGTATAAATCTCATAGGGGACAATGGAAAGTGCTGCCCAGGCACAATGCAACAGGAAAGTTAACATGACTGACTGTGAGTTGGGCTTCTTTTGCCTAAATTTGGCACAGATTTGTACTATCTTTTAAAAATGTGATAACTCAACTTTTAACAGTTTGCAAGTTATTCCTCACTTAACGTACAACAAACAATTATTCACCACAATGAGTTTATAAGCGTTTTTCATCACTTTCAGAGACCAGAGTGGACTTTTGTCATGCTAACAATGCACCTCCTGTTTACTGAATGTTAAAACGCTTTATAATTAGAAGCAAACAATACATAGCAGATTTATTTTGACCTGCTATATCTGTACTAGGGCAAGATTTTGCTCTAATACATTGGAAGAAGTCAGGTACAGGGAGGTTAACATTAAAATGCACTATGAGCAATTGTTTGTGTGCTGCTAGCCTGGTACTCAGCACTCCACATTAATAACCAGACTGGAATGTACCACAGTGTTAATCTTAACTACAAATATTTCATTAAAAAATGAAAGAACAAACTTGTATAATTAAAATGTATTTCTAAAACTTTTTGATTGACCTGTACTTTCAGAAATTCCTCACAAAATAGTAGAATTCCCCAGTATAAAGTCAATTAATCTATACATCCTTTCACTGATTTTTTTTTTTTTTGCTGAACAAGAAAATGTTGTCCATATGCTGATTTATTTCTGACTTTACTCAAGGCCCTTATATAAACTTCAGATTACCTGAAGTAGCTGCTAGAGCTTCCCGGTGTTGGCCACTAGAGTGCGCCCTAATCAGAAAAATTACCTCCAGCTCGTTGACTGGTGATTATAGCTGATTGTAGTGATGGTGAAATATTACATTACATTTGTAAGAGGCTACAGAGGTTTATGTGAGTTGTCAGAAGTTATGAGTTGGTGATTTGGTTTCCCTGCTTAGTTTGGGAGTGTGTAATTATTCCTGCGCACAGACTTATTTATTCATTTTTTTGTGTTGTTGTAATTTGTGGTACATAATAAAACTCAAATTCTTTACATGGGTGAGAAACGTATTAAATTTGATTGTAAGAAGACTTGAAATGACAGACATGATGGACGAGTTTAGTCGAACGTTTATTGTATGAACTATTTTGTATTTAGAAGAGACCTGTAGGGTAATAAGTGAATTTCTACTATTTTGTAAATCTTTGCTAAGGCCATTTGATTTAAATGATTATTATTTTTTATATATATATATATATATATATATATATATAGATATAGATAGATAGATATAGATATAGAGATAGATAGATAGATAGATATAGATATAGATATAGATATAGATATAGATATATATATATATATAGATAGATAGATAGATAGAGAGATAGAGAGATAGAGAGATAGATAGAGAGATAGAGAGATAGAGAGATAGATAGAGAGATAGAGAGATAGAGAGATAGATAGAGAGAGAGATATAGATATAGATAGAGAGATAGAGATCTAGATAGATAAGTGTTTTATTACATTTTGTTCCTGCAGCTGTTAGGCTGTGTTCTACTTGCAGTGCTGTGCTGTGCATTCTCCAGAAACTAGATTTCAATCAAATGGTATAACTAATGTTTTTGGACTCTTATCTTTACTACTTCTACCCATGTCATACTGTAGCTTTTGAAGTAAAAGAAATAAAGTGTGATTCTAGTTGGTTTTATATTAAACATTAAATGGAAAGATGTTTGAGTCGAAGAAGCCACTTGGATGGGCGGTGAAACGTCTTAACTCTAAAACTTTTGACCTGGAAACGGTTGAAATTTGCGCTGAACAGAAACTATTACATCGAATTGGCAGCCGTTTTTTTTTTTTTTAGCACAGTTTTGTCCGCCTCAAAATTTGCCATGTATGGAGTAAAAAAAAAATTCTGTAATTTGTTATATTTGACAAAGTAAAATATAAGTCAAAACAATAGACAGTAGCACAAAGCATTCATTACACATAACACAGAGTATAAAACCATAACCTATGTTCAAACTGCACAAGCCTCTTTATCGTTTGCTACTGCCTCTTCCTGACCAGCCATGCGCTCTCTGGTGGAGCTTTATAGATCAATACAGGGCCATTGAGCTGACATGGTGAAAAGCAATATTCATAAATAATGAACCAGAGGGCATCCTTCCTTTCACCCGGGCCTCTTCTTGTACTCTCCGCCCAGAAAAGGACAAAAGCCTATTTCTGCACTCCACTTTGACTTTTGCATCCGTCATTGGTGCTCACTAAAGGGTGGACAGACTTTAAATACACCGGTCTTGTTCTACTTCTGTGGTGCTGATGGTTGGAGATTAGATATTTTGTGCTTTTTCTTTCATTTCTCGCCAGGTGCCATGTTTGTTGCGCCCCGGAAATCTCTCTGGCTATGAATCACAGCGAGGTGTCACCTTTTAGTAGTGTTCCCATCGAACACTAGGAGACGGGCCAGTGAACAGGGAGGAGAGCTCTGAGTGCAGTCTTATTATCTGGCTTTTCTCTTATCCCAGAAAGGTCTCAGTCAATCTTGCAGTCAATAAGAAATACTTCAAATGCTGTACAACAAAAAAGGCCCAAAAATATAGCTTTAATTGTCTGTATTATGCCAGTTTCTGATCTATGTTATAATATTGTTTCCTCATTAAATATATTAATGGAGTTGTTTTGTTTCATTCACATATGTTTAATACACAAACCCTGCATATTTAGGCTGCATAACAGGAAGTGCTCCACTGTGTTTTTAAAGTCCATACACCTCCACGAGAAACATTGGGATCATTTCAGCCCTGGAATTGCCCAACTGTCCTGAGCAAATGGTATAAGGGAGCTGGTAAATTGAAAACTACCACTACATGACATCATAAGGTGGAACAAAGCATTTAGGAGATGTAGACAGACTAATAATAAAGAGTTACTCAGACATGTGTGAATGAAACAAAACACAACCCCGGGTATACTTTTGATGAGGTAACAGCATTATAACTTTGCTTAAAGCTCACAAGAGTCAGTTTTACGTAATATAGGACCTTTAAACTTCCAAAATAGAACCAGATATGCTATTTGATTTGTTCTGCATATCTTCAAAGATAATTTAAATGCCATGCAGTACAACCTTATGGGAATCTCCATGGAGACGAGCAGGTGGCAGACTCTCCATCAGAAAAGTTACATAGTGCAACTTGAAGATATTATTGAGAGATATTCTTAACAATCATCTTTTTTTAAATTCAGGAAATTATTGGGTAGTACATATTCTTTTAAAGAGTTATTTCTCTTTACATCTGCTTGCAAGTTTTAGCATCTTTGACAAGTTGGTCATTGCTGTGCTTCTTTATCACTTAAAAGTAACCTTTCAGTTCTTCAGCAGTATTTGGGCTGTTTGTCACTCTTAAACCAACACAAATGACAGCGATGACATTTCCCACTTTTATTGTCTGCAAATGGTTATTTAATATGCAGGCTATTAATAGCAAGCTGCCTCTTTCTTTCGTGCGTCGTGGCCTGTTTTTTCTCTTCTTTTTGTGCGATGCCATTATCAGCTCTTCTTCCTCTTCATGTAACACTCTCAGGGCTGCTCAGCTTCATCATCTCTGGTATAATTATGAGCGTCTGAGCCCACTGATTTCATGGCTTCTCCGTGTGCCCTCAGACTCGTCGGGTTAAACATCAGTGCTTTGGGAGATGTAATTGTGCTGTCTATTCTCTGGAGATGGGGTAAACGTGCCACGTAAAATCTGAGATATTACTAGAATAAAGTTAAGTTTCTGAAATCAAATTGTAGTACATACAAAAAACCTCATTCTGTACTGTATTGAATGGATATTAATTAAGAGTGCCTTGTGACTCCGTAGATATTACTAATCTGAATCAATCAAAATTTTGTTGCCAATTTTGACATTTGACAACTGCAAGCAAAAGGCTTTCCTGCTAAGAACTACCCAAATTCTTAATGACGATCAATGATTAAATATTTCTTGCTCAAAAAAGTTGATCCAATCATGTAACAAACAATGGTAGCATGTGGCATCATCATGTTTGGCTCTCCCCAAACCACAATGCTGTCCTGACTGTGGCTCGAGCACAAACACACCAGCGGGGGAGGTTCAGGGTGGATTTTTTTGCGTTTGGGAACTCACACATATTGTGAGAATTTGTCCTGTTGTGTTAGGTTAATCTTGTTGGACTTTGTCTTTGAATTAAAATACAATATATTGTTGATACACACAGCACATAATCATCTTGACATGATTATTTTTAGACAAATGTTTGTGCCAGCTGCACAGGTTTTCCAGCAGCAATCAAACTATTCGAAATCACAGCCTCACTTTGAAGCAGCTCGTTTACATCAGTCAGGGGCACTGGAGATTCTTTTAGAGCATGCTTTTAATTCTGCTGATTATCAGAGTAGTCATCAGCCACATCTCAACTGTACATAGATTATTACCACAGTAATCCTGTCTGCTGACTTACTGTCTCCTAAACACTCTCTCTCCCCCTGCGTCCTCACCAGTCCCTCTGCTGTCTGTGGACTGGCTTGGATTTCCTTATAATATTCTATCCCCTGCTTCCTCAATTAACAGAACAACAAGCAGCTCGAATGTCATATGCGGCTTGGACTTTTATCAGAGATTTTCCCCTCCTTCCAGCGGTGCGGACAGCATCTGACAGGCAGAGCATCCTCAGCACAGGAGCAGATAGCACCGGAGGGAGCAGGGAGAGACGGAGGGGAGCTGAGAGACAGGAGGGAGTAGTGGCAGACGGTGCACCATCACGAGGTGCTTTGTAAAGAGCGGAAGCGCATGCATCTAGGCGAGAGTACAGCAGAGGGAGTGGACTCTCTGATGCCATCACCAGGAAATGGAGCATCTAACCCAAGTGCCCCCCGCCTGGACTGTTCTGAGTGCCGCTACCTCTACTGTGGCAAGTAGTGACGACTACCTGTGGATCATGTGGAGTACTTAACACCTTCTGAACACAAGTGAGGGATTTCAAGTGCCTTAGGGAGAATCTAGTGTTTTATCCTTTACTTGTCTTAGCCTAGCTGTGGCCGGCTCCCCATGAGCAAGTCCATGTGTGGCTGTGGCTGCAGCATCATCTCCTCTCTGATGAAGAGACTGGGCCGCTCCGCCTGCTGCTCAGACCTGCTCTCCTGTAGTCATACCTCGGAGCAGCTGCAGCGACTGGCCACAGGCTGCCCACCGCGACCAAAGGTAACACGTGCACACTGCTGTCCTCTGTGCTTTCTCATACAGGAAGCAGCACTGTGTACAGCATGTTTGAGGGGACTCTGGCTTATCTGCTCTGTACATCTTAAAAGATTTCTCAGGTAAAAGAAATCGGAACAATTCCATGATTGACTCTCTAATGGAGCCAGGTGATTGAGTGGCCGGCCCGCTGCCTTGACAACAGTAGTCTGCTCTCTGCTCATTCAAATGGATGCCTTCAGACTGTCTGTGGTTTACTGTGATTGCTGCCTGCCTCGACTGGAGAAAGCTTTTTCTAATGGAACAAATAAAAGTCAAACTGGATTGTATGCCCAAGTACTTTGCGTGCATGCGTGTGTATGTGTGTGTGCTTTTCTAAGAGACAGCCAGTGTAACTAATGGCTCCAGGCTCCACACTAGTGTCGGTGCTTATGTAGAACTCTTTTACAAGGTGGAGCTCTTCCCTTGTCCCTATGGCATTACACAGAACAAAATGATTTAATTTGTACGACTTCTTTTAGGAGTCTTGACAGAAATCCACAAATGTTGCAATATTGTTGCATAGCAACTACTGAACAGAGGCTTAAATGACAGTTTTGTGAAGGTGGAGGCAGAAGCTTGATGTTACTTTAAAATGGCTCTTGTTGTGGGAGCACAGTGATGTGTGTTTAGTTGTTCACGGTGAACGAAGTTGAGATAAAGGTTGTGTGAACAGAGCTTCGGTATTGGGGTCTCACTTTCATCCTCTGAGACACCACCAGCTCTGTCTGGAAATAGAGCCATTGATTCTCCCTTTGCCCAGGCTCTGCTGGAGCTGTGCTGAAGCCTTGTCACTGACATTGCTTTTAATGCACATTAACTTATTATTGTGTACTTTCAGAATAATGCTATTTTAGTGTTCGATGCAAATGGTCAGTTCCATTTTTAGTCCATCCTCCTCTTTATGTTGTAACGCTCTTACACATGTTGGTGAGAGTTGTAAAAAATCTATTGTCTCCACACCCTTCCACTGTTGTATTTAGGTCAGTCTGGTATGATTTATTGTGCATTTGCACCATAATTTTTTCTTTATACACACAGCAAAATCCAATGTGAAATACTTATTTTACCATCAGATTTCTGCATGTTATCAATTCTTTTTAAAATCATTGAAAATGTTTTCATTTTGGATTATATTTGAACAATACTCATTTTTATTAAGACACAATCACTTGGGTTGGATTAGTCCAACTGTGTGTGTTCACTGTCAGTCTCTGGCTTTTCAGAAGTGCTTCACGTGGAGTGTGTGTGAAAGCATGTGTGTGAAACGGTGTGTGTTCCAGCTGTGCCCCTTTTTTGTGGAGAGCAGAGATGGCAGAGCTGTGATAGGACTCCGCGCTTTCTGTCTGGATATGTGGACACTCACATTTTTGAACACTAGTATACTGTGTTTATAGCTTTGCCCATAATGGACAATACACAACTTAATTGCATGTGGCTGAATGGTGATTAGATTAAAAAAGCATAAATCAACTCCATCTTGTCCTTTGGAGACCTACCCATGGTTAAGGCTTCCCAACTAAAACTAAAGTCCACTGCACTCCCGTTTACAGCACGGCAGGGAAACAAATTCGGGCCTAACTGCAAAAAGTAAGGCTTGAGGACTGATACTCTGAGCAGTGCTACATGCATATCCCAATCACCCTAGAACAGACATTCAACTGCACTTGACAAGAAATAGCCAGAAAAATGTATATGGAAGTGTCACTCATTTTAGATAATGAGCAATGACACAAATTATTGCCCCCTCCACCACTGATAATCTTGTTTTGTTTCACTGTTTTCATCCGTATTAAAAGAGAAGGTATAAAATACCAGAGCTTTGATGTGGTTATTTTCACGGCATAGAGCTAATGACATGACCAATGCATTTCCTAGCATATCTGAATATTTAATGTGCAAAGTAATTGTTGTTGCTAATCTGTTTTTGCCTAAGTATCACATAAGGTATATTGGTGAATAATGTGTGTATGTAAACGTAGTAACTGAGTTGTTCACCTGCACATGGAACCACACTGTTCCCTGTGACCTCTCCAGCACAATCTCAGCCTCTTCACAGCTCTGTGGACTAAGAATAGTGGCTGTTGAACCAGCCTTGTGTCTGGTGTATTTTAGGACAAAAGTCCAGTGTATCTGCTTTCATTTTGGATCACAGGTTATTATTGGAGGGATATATTTCTGATTTTTCAGCATTTTCTGTTAGACTTCTCAATTCAACTCCTAGAATTAAACTAGAATTAAAGCAGAACTAAGTAAGATTTTTACCTCATTAAACATCTTTGTAAGTCCCTGTGATGGTTAAATGTGTATTTTCGTGGTGTTTGAGGCATGTGTCTCTGCTGTCTCACTGCTGAAAACCAAGCTTGCAATATGGTGGACTGGACCCAAAGAGAATTCTCCTGGGAAACCCTGGCTCTTTTTAAAAATTAGTTGGCAACATTATATGTTTAGGTGATTATACTGCCTTATTTCAATAAAAAAAGAAGAGAAGAAAAAAGTGCTTTTTAGTGTGTTCCCTGACAGTGGATTCTCATAAGGGAGCTGCAGGAGGAGCTCTATTGCTGAAAGTTACTTGGTTCTGCTTAAAGTCCTTAAAGAATCACCCACATAAGATGCTATGTAACTTTTGTCCCATTTAAGTGATTTTTAGCTCTACTTGCTCAAATGACCATAATGGTTTTAGTATCAATTTGTATTTAGATTTTTTGACAAACCTAACACAGTTGCTTGAATCAAGTTGAGTAGTGATGTTGAACATTGCACTATTGTAATCACTCATCACATTTCCATAATTTATAGTCCTTTCCTCAGAAGAACAACAGACCCATTTGATGCAGGTAACTAATTACAGAGCGATGGCTGTTCCGGTAAAAGCAGGGACAGCTTTAGCTATTCATAGCCTTCCTCCTCCAAGTGCACACAGCAGAAGTGGCTCTCCCAAAGGGAGACAGTGCAATGTGAGCCCGGGCTAATGCTTCCCACCGCAGCCCCAGACTACACCGGAGGAGCAGGAGCTAAGAAAGCCACTAGTCCTCAAGGTCAGAGCTGTTGTTTTGCATTGAAACAAATCAACTATTTCACATCTACCATGAAGTGAGAGATTCTGAGCTGCTGGAGCCCCAATGGCGATTCTTAATTCGTCACAGTTGAGATAAGCTGTGGACTTCTCATGGCTCTCCTGGCACCTCCACAGATGCATTAGCCAAGATTACTGTCAATACAGCTCAAGGGAAAAATTCTATGGAGCGTGCCACCAGTAAACTACTAATGGCATTTTGGTCGCCTTCTTGGAGTGTACAAGTGCTTTTTGATAAAGTGTTTGTTGATCAGATGGTGATTCTTGTCTTCTTGGTTGACATATTGGATGAGGATGTGCATTTGTGGTATTGTTGTCAAGATACTAAAATGTCAATACTAAGGAATAGACTCAAATACTCAGTAGCGTTTCCTGTACCACAATAATATTAAAAAACACTTTTTTTTTTTTTTATTTAGACAATAGAATGACATTTTCAATATTAAATTGTAGTACTTTCTTTTATATTACTACGTGGCTTTATATCTGTGTAATCCTTCAGTCATTCAGTTGTCCATGGGCACATATAGTTTGTGTGTCTTATACATGTTCTGATACAGCGCAAGATCATTCTAAAGCTATTCAGGAAAGGGTAATTTCTGTCCTGTGAATGTGACTGTTTTAGTATTGATACCTGCTAAAATTAGTATCTAGCTTCGACAGTAGTTTTAATATCGATTAGTATCTGATTTTTTTTTAAAAATACTTTTGACAACCCTACTACAGTCTAAGATAATACAGTTTCTCAGTCTTGAATAAATTATAGCTCTCTGTAAATTCCAAAATCTGTAATATCATGAGTTAATATGAGAGGAGTACATTAATAGCCTTGGATTGAAGATGAAAAAGCTTTTTAAAAAAATGTTTTCACTTATTCAGCCTTGTTTGATTAGACCAGTGCTCATGCATTTGTATCGAAGTGCACCTGTGATCATAGACAGTAGTGGGTGAGTATGCTTTGTATGCTGCCCACTCAGCCCACTTCCTTTTGGACCAGTCAAATCCTGAGTCACGCAGCTTACTTATCACAAGTCCATTTACATAGACCACCTTATCTTTCACTGTCACTCCCTCAAGATCTGCGTTCACAATTAAATTTAAAAAATCAGCTCTGAGCCCACACAGCGTCTACTTTTAAATGTAAGATTTCATGATTGGCATTTTAATCATGTTTTTAATGCACTGTATATATTTGAATATATTTTAAACAAAACAGAGCTGTGCTATTGCCAGATGGCTCTGGAAAGCAAAATACCATGACTTAAGATTGTTTATTTTGTGGGACATACTTGGCCATAAAACATGATTTGGATTAAAGTGTTTTGGTCTTTCATTTAATTATGTATGCCATGCAAAAGTGTAATTATAAGACAAGAACATTTTAATGTGCCAATTAAAACCTCCAAGAATTACTGTTATATGGTGTTGTGTGACAATTCCTGCAAAGCAGTTACAATATTTTAAGTACAACAAAAGCCCATTTTTCTCACATGAACACAGTGCACTGGAATACGATGGTGTGAAGCTTTAGCATGCCTAACTTGACAAGAACTTGATGAAATCACTATATTTGAATGCAATGCTTAAATTAAACAAATATCTGTGAACGTGTAGCTGAATATAGCTTTCGCCCATACACTGAAAGTTACTGCATACTGTGTCTTGTGTATGTGTCCAGCAGACTGAGCAGCATGGCTGATGTTTATCACCCTCTTTCCTTTTCACATGTTGTGTCAGGTGGCTGAAAGAGCAGAGTGAAAGCACTTGTCACTTCTTTGTCCCGGGCTCAATAGTGACAGCCCTGGCTCTATGCCTTAACATGTATTTCGTGTTGCTTGGATGCATCTGTCATTTGCCAAGATGGAAAATGTCTTTTTTGCTCAAGCACCAATTCTTTCTCACATCACAAATAGGCCAACATGCCTGTTATGTATGTCATTATGCCTGTATACCTATTAATACCTGTTAATAAAATAAATGTATATAAATGGCACTATATTTGGCTTTAATATATCAGACGTTTCTGTCTTTTCATGTTTGTGTCTTGTTTATTCTCTCTTCCAGCATGTCAAGCCCTTCTCCTCCTCGGACAGCCTAGCGAAGGTGCAGGAGGTAGCAAGCTGGCTTTTGGAGATGAACCAGGAACTGCTGTCGGGGGACAGCAGCAGCAGGCAGAGTCGCAGAGCGGGGGCCCCAGGGGCCCCGGGGGGGCGAGGTAACGCCTCCTCCACGGCCAGGGCTCCCCAGCAGGCAGGGGTCGACGAGGGAGATGAGGATGAGCACATGAACAGGGTGGTGCTGGAGGAGCAGAGGGTAAGGGCCCAACTCATGGAGCATGGGGCATACTGTAGTGAAAATAAGGACAGATTTATCTCTGCATCACATGACCTCCTCAAACACCCAAACATGGCCGCTTTCAGTCACTTCCTCTTCCTGGTGCTTATACCCTGTTCAACTTTATAGAAACTTTAAATTTGACCTCCAGACTGCAAAAAAAACTCTACAAAATTTAGCTTTATAAACCATAACTGTATGCACATTGTCTAACTTGCCTTACCTCATACTTTTCTGTATGCATAGCTCTTATTGTAAGTGCAAGTGTAGTTTGTGTCAGATGCATGATCAGATCATAGAGCTATTAAAGTATCTTAAGTCAAAGCAAGAATTCAGTTCAGAAGAAGCTGAGCAACGAAACATCTTCACTCTAAAACTTTTGTCCAGTTGACAGAATTAAAATGTTCCTTTACTTTGGATCATATCTGGACAACTGAGGGATATCTTAAGTCAACTATTTGATATACAGGTCCTTAGTAGACCAGGAATTTCTTTACAGTCATACCTCTTGAATCAACAAATACCCTTTTTTCTCTATCTATATCTATATACTCTCTATCTCAATTTTCTGCTGCAAATGGCTTAACAGACTTGGAGATGAGGAGAGGGCACAGGATGCATCAGAGATAACAATGTCTTATGCTGCATAGTTGTGGCATTCCTCTTAAAAAAAACAAAACAAAAAAAAACTTTCCCTGACTAGCCATCATAAAATGAATTTATTTTTGTATGCCTTAGATATTTATATTTATAATAAAATAAAATAATAAATAATTGATAATGTGTTTTTGTGTGCAGCCTGCAGCGTCCCAAGTCGACAGTGAGAGAGAACAACCATGGTCCTCCAACGAATCTGGCACCAATGGCCCTCGCCCGGAGCCCGAGCAGAGAGAGGAGGAGCGGGCCAGCGAGGTGAACGGGCGTGCCAAAGGAGCGGGCCGCTGGTCCTGGAACTCCCAACAGAGGAGACTCAGGGGACAAGCACTGGCAGAGGAGGAAGAGGAGGAAGAGGAGAACAATAACTCCAGTCACCTGGAGGAGGAGGAGAGGACCGAGGGTGGGGAGGAGGAGGAGCAGGGGCGAGAGGAAGAGGAGCGAGAGGAGGAGGAAGAGGAGGATGAAGAGGACATGGACCAGGACAGTGATGACTTTGAGCATTCAGCCGAGAGCGGCCGGGAGGAGGAAGAGGAGGAGGAAGGCCCACCATCGCCCTCCATAAGGACCAGTGTGTCTGCTCCCAACAGCCTGGACTGTACGCACCAAAGCTCTTCCAACAAAAAGGTAAGAACACACAGTTGTACGGAACCAAATGTGATACCAAAAGAATGTTGTTATCCCGGGAGTACCAAACTATGAAATGGATCAGCAGTGACAGCAGCTGTGGATGTCATCAGGTTCACATTCACTTTAATACACACTACACACATGCTGAGGTCAAAATGTTTACACTAACATTGTTTCTCTAAAGATAGCAGTGCTCTGATGGCAAGTACACACGCACACACGCACACACACACACACACACACACACATTGAGGGACATTACATTCACTTTAATTTCATACATTTTATAAGTTCCTATCCATTAATATCCGAACCTTAACCTAAACCCTAGCTGTAACCTCTTTTAATCCAGATCTAAACAAAAAGTTGATATAATAATAAAGGATTTACGTTATGGGGACCTAAATTTTGTATATGGATAAATACTCACCCGTATACAAGTACATTGTCAATAAGATGAACATGGATCAAGGTTATATTAAAATTCAACATGGATTCATCATTCTAAAACCATTATTGACTGTAAAAAAACAAACAAAGACTCGACACTTTTTTATTCTTTGCACTTTTCTGATTTGTGTCCTTGTGCAACATGTATTATTCATCTGACGAGCTTATGTAATGTAATTTGCTGTGTCACATTGAGTATTCCATGCAGATATCGACATCTTTAAAGTCTTGTGGTAATTTTTGGACTTGCAGGACCTTGTCTTTACTCTTCACTTGTGTTTAAATGAACATATGAACTAGAAAGACAACATTGCCCTCTACTGACAAAAGCCTCATAATACTCTGCACCTTACTCTGCACTGGTTTCCAGCGGTTTTGTTGCATTTAAATTTTCGTTGCCACACCAAACAATACATTTGACCTCAGCTCCCATCATTGAACCCCATGGTGGATATATGGTCCGTTCTGTTGTAGGATTTCCTGAGTTTGATTTGGGATTTGTCCACACTTGACTGTTGACTGAGGAGAGATTTGCTTCTAGTCTTGTTCTAGTCTGGCTCCATCATGGCTTAATAGTTATTGACAGAGGTAATAGAGTAGCTAAAAATAATACTCAAGAAAGTTAGTAAGTTCTAGTAATTTGGGGAAACTACTACTCACTTAAAGATAGTTGTAAGAGTGACTGTCTTGAGTACTACCTAACCTTGAACATTGTTTTGCGAAGGCATTTTTTGAAAGTGTTAAATTATCAAAGAAACATTTAAATGTCACAAGTATTACCAGTGCTACAATACTTGGTTCATAACTTCACATGGTCTAACTTGTTTACTACACTAAATGTTAAATATATACAATTAAATCGGGTGTTGCTACAGTATAGATTATACGGTAATGTCTCTTTATTTTTCATTATACAATCGATAAATCCTTCTGGCTTCCATATTTAAGTTTGCTCTCACCCTGTGGCTTAATTAGTACTAAACCTAGATGTAACTGAGCCCCTTTGTGCCTGTCCTGATGCTCTCAGCTGTCAGCGGTCGGGGTCTTTGTCATTGCAGACCGCCCCCACACTTTGATCTGGAACATAAGCGTTTTAAACCTGCAGTGACAAAGACCTCGACTCCTGGATGCCTGGCCTTAAGAGAGCTGTTAAAATATGAGGGGCAGCCGTGTTTGCTCAAGTGAGGACAAGTGCAATGAAGACATCACCTCTGCTGCTTTTGAGCCAGCAGTATATCAATCTACAATACATTGCCATATATACACTGTATATACACTGGCATTGTCATAGTAGGCAAGCTTTTTAATTACCAATGGCTAAATTAATGTAAACCCAGCTATTTTGTTTCCTAATTATGTCTTATAAATCGATGCCCCTTTGGCCGTATTGAGACTTGTAAGTATTTTTATGATTTTGTGATATTTGCTTAAATTCTAATGTAGTCATGACCAATAGACTACGGAAATAACTATTGTTTGTTTTGTTAGCGGGTTATCTGTTAATACTCCAAATAACAACTAAGAAAACATTTTTCATCATAAAAAAAAAAAAAAAAACACTATTAAATCATGAGACAAATGGAGAATGTCTTTTAGTTAAAAATAATTTAGATTTATTGACAAAAGAAAATTCCCAGGCATATTACAAAATAATTAACTTGCGTACTAAAAAAATGCTGAAAGAAGTAATTGCTAATTGTATCATTAAATACTTCCAATCCCAAACTTGTTTTCCAATGCTGCCCCCCTGTGGTGAAGTTACAATACTGTAAAACACTGGAAATTCTATTTTGAGACTAAAATAAAGAATAAACATGACTGAAGAGTGGAATCCTCTTTGCCAATACATTTAAAGAACAGGATAACAGTATATCAATATGCATACTGTTTTTTCAGTACAAATATCTGTAACCTGTCCCCCCTTTGTCATCACGCATGGTTCAATAATATTGCAATTTTTATATAATGGCTCTGGAGATTTTCTGCTACTTAAACCAATGCAAATGCAATCTTTTATTCAATACAAGTCAGTATTATGTAGTCCTATATATTTAGTACTATAATGTAGCAATGGTCAGACAGGGAGAGGAGTGTATTGCCAATGTAGCTACATCGCTGCCATTTCATACCAGCTAAGTACTAATATTGTGGACTATGGACTTAAAGAATACATACTGAAAGCAGAATATATGTTCCCAAATGTGGTTTTAAAATGACCACACAGAAGCTAATTACAAAGTATAGTACAGTCATCTTTCTCTTTTGGTGCAGGTCTTGGCACGCGCCCCAGCCCTGCAGGTGTTTTTAAGCTCGGCTCACAGCCACTTCTTAACTTACACTGTCCTTACTCCAACGGGCCATCTATAACCTTAATATTCCTATTCATCTAATTAATAAACTTTATACATTCAACTTATCAAATGTGAATTTAGGTCACAAGGGTACCAGATGTCACCAGATTTTGCTATTTGTTGGGGCAGTTGGAGCTGGCATGAGAAGTAGGAACATGAGGCAGGTGCTGATATGTGTATACTGTGTTGTATAGATTATCCCCTGAGAACAGCTGCTATTTAACATTGTTGGCTATCAGGAATGCTAAAGGGTCTTTTTAGGGGAGCTTGTGAGAAGTTCGTCATACGCATTGATTCATATTGACAAAGATGAATATCGTAAGGTATTTAAAAACATTTTTTAAGCTTTCTACCATTTTATAACTTTTGTTCATCGAAAGCATGCGATGTCATCCATGCATGTTTCAGTAATTTTACAATCTCTCCTGGGCCCTATTTGAACCCTCCTTACAGTTAGCTGTAAGATTCTGTCCAATGCTCAGCCCACAAGCCTACGGGACCCATATTCTCACATGACAATGCTCCATAATTACACAAAAGCATGGTACAAACTTGATGTGATTTGCAGCAGTTTCGTTAGCGGGACGCGCACCAATTGTGTTGTGATGGCACTGTGAAGGGGGGGGGTGACTTTTGATAGACAAGGGCCTTGATTCATTGATTCCTCTGCAGTTCTAATTGTTTAGACAAGATGGATAGGACATGCTCTGTTGCGACAACACAACCTGTACTAGCTTGAACGCCACATCTGTTCTGAGTTTTTGTTTGTATTAATATGATGGCAAAATACAACTGTTTGATCATAATCTTCATTATTGCAATGGTTTTTCTTCACTCCGAGTGCTTCAGAAAAAACATGGCTACTGGTGACAAGCTACTCATCTATAGGAGACTTGAACTACCGCTCCTTCAGAACTCTTCACCATGCAACATCAAAGCAGCCATAGAGTTAAAAAAAAGAGCTTCGCCCAAGAAAAAGGGGCAATCCGATGACAAACAGTGTAGATGCCCTTTTACACCACATCTACCGTCAGTTATTCTGGCAAATGTCCGATCACTTTGCAACAAGATGGACCTGCTGCACACCTGAAGCTGACTCAAGAGAGCCTTCAGGGACATTTGTATCATTGGTCTAACAGAGACCTGGCTGGACAATTCTGTAATAGATGAGGAGGTGATTTTGGATAGTGTCACCCTCATCAGAACAGACACAACTAACTTGGGCAAAACAAGAGGTGGGAAACTGTATCTTCACATCAATAATCGATGATGTAATAACATTAAAGTACACCACAAATCATGCACACCAGATCTAGGAATGCTTACAGTATTGCCTTCTGCCCTTCTGTCTCACACAGGATTTCCCTGCTCTTTTAGTGAGCTGTGCATACATCCAATCGGACTGTAACTACAAGCAGCGACCAAAAGACCTCAATGACTTCAGACCAATAGCCCTAAGATCTTTAATCATGAAGTGCCTAGAACATCTATGCCTCAGGACAATTCTACCAGTGTTCATGGAATGACTGGACCCATTTCAAATTGCCTATAAGGTCAGGAGGGGGAAGGACGACACTGTGGCCTGCCTGCTGTACTCCTGGAACATCTGGAAACTTCTGGCACCTCAGCACAGATTATTTTTGCTGATTTTAGCTCTGTGTTCAACACAATACAATGGCATAGGCTAATCTCAAAATTAAAGCAGCTCCTCATTCCATCTCAGCTGATTCATCTGATCCACAACTTCCTCTCCAATCGACAGCAGGCAGTTAGTCAACATAGCAACGACAGCTCCACAACACGGGAGCGCCATAAGGGTGTGTATTAAGCCCATTTCTGCACACTGTACACTTATGATTGCACTAGTCCATCACTGCCACACTGAGACTTCTTTCAGACAGTATATCGCTCGACAGCATCCTGACAATATCAGAACAGTTCAGATATCTTGGACTGATAACTGACAATAAACTGAGCTTTGGCGCACATACACTGGACATTCAAAAAATATGCAGTCAAAGACTCTGTTATCTATTTTCACAAAAATATCCAATACAGCCACAAAAAATATTGGACTACCAAATCCCAACCTCTTCCAGCTAAATTCTAAAGCATAACACGAATCACACATACTATAACATAGAATATGTATATTGCATATTATGTATTTCTACTTGTATTATGGCCTCTCTGTGTCCCGCGATTGATGTTTGTCCTGTGAGATACTGTTCCTTTTGTACAGCTTTGAAAGCAAATACCCCTGTGAGGACAACAAATAACTAACTTGTTTAATGGAGTTTGGATTTCATCTACATTTTTACTCTTTTGGGTTGGTCCTTGTTTAGAACTACTTAAGCCATATTGTAGTATTTTTTTTTAGACCTGACTTGACCTAGAATTGTTCTGTTATAACCTGGTGGCGCGTAGTGTTTAGACAATGTATTTGCGTCATCTAAATATAGTGTTTTATAGTTTAAATGTGATTGCATACCGTAGTAACGAAATGGTATTGACCATGGATATTATGTAAATTGAACATGGCTTGTAATTCATCTTAAAAAATGCTATTCTAAATGTTTAAAAATGTGATTGAATATAACTGTGCAACTATCTGTATTTGTAAATCCTATCATCAGTGTGTAATGCTTAACTATTACTCTGATATTGCGGGATTAGATGCGTCATAATGATTCACCAGGGACTTTTGGTATTAAAAAGTTCTGCAGAGCCAATAAAACTTTTGCAGAGGCCAGAGAGGAAATGCAATCACAGCTGACTTGTTATTAGGATTTGAAAAAAAATGGAGCCACACTTTGAATCATTCTGAATCCTAATTACTGTTTCTTTCTACAACATGTGCAGCCATCTGGAAACTTCGGACTAAATGTAAACCCACAGCGGCACTCCTTATTAAAAGGAAAAGTGCTTTATGTATCATACAAAATTGTGTCGACATATGATTGCATTGTGAACTGTGAATCACCATTAACCAAATAATCTCGTTAGAGCACAGTGATTGCAACCCTAAGAACTACAAAATAATTGTGAACATTCAAAGTGCGACTGAATTAAACTTCTCCCACACCACATTTCAAATAGAGCTGCTAACTTGGGCAGAACCTGGAGGACTATAGGGAGTGCGGGTGAGGAGGGGCAAGATCTGGGGATTTAACTCTGATTAGTCTAACATATATCCACAATTCAGACTCCACCCTTGCAGCCAGGTGTTTGAAATGAGAAAGATGCATTACAATAAAATTATGAGGATCTCTTTGAGGAAAAGGTGACCCTGACTGGCACAATTCTTCAACCCTGTGAAATCTGGCTACAGATTGCAACATGCAAAAATAACACTACTATCTATTACTGTTTTGTACTGTATTTTCCACTGTTCTTGTCAACACATCCGCGTCAGCCGCTGGTGCAGCTAATTAAATTCTTTAGCAGGGAAAGACTGTGTGCTTGTTCCTGTTCTTCCACACTGGTCCTGTCACACGCAGAGCAGTGAGCCACAAAGCTGCATCCTCCTCTCCGCCCACATACACACCGCTCCACATCGCTTCTGCTTTTCACAACATTTAGTTATTTTTCAGCTCATTATAAAGCAGTGTCCACCTCCGCCTTGGCCTTTGAATGATCCCTACGCAGCACTGCAGTGCTCCCTCTCTGCGTCTCCCATTTTTTTATTGTCTGCTGACTCCAGGACTTTTTGTGAACTTTTTGGTGCAGGGTTACGGTCACTCTAATGAACCTTAGCCTTCTTTTTGCACAAAATCTCAAAAAACAATAAAACTTTTGATATCTGCTTAATAAATAAATCATATCGGAGACTGCAGAACAGAATGCAGTTTTTAGTCCTGGCTGTGCGTTGTTTTCTTCATGGCTTTTTCTGCTGTTCTTGACAACTGGAAAAATGCATGGGCTAAAGGGGCTTCCTCTGCTCACAATACACACTATACATTCTGCATAAAAGACAAATGTTTTTGTCTCAAACGCATGGCCATACCTGAAATATTTTGGTACTGTCTGTTAAGGCTTTAGTGGTGCTCCAGTGAAAATATATTTTTTTAGATTTTCTTTTCATTTGAATTTCTTTTTGTGGTGGTTTCTCAGCATTCATAGTGTGACTGCTCATAGACCTTTGTTCTTGATTTTTGAAAGTGCAACAGCTGTGTAAAGTTGTCCATTGCAGCTGATGACCAGTGTATGATGACATGTGTTGTGGCATAGCATCACAGTTGTTTTCTTTTTGGCCACCAGAGGGAGACAGAACTTTACATTTTGTACTGTGTGTGACGTCGGCCCTGCTGTACTGTACAGATGAACATCACGTTCAACTCCTTTTCTTTGATAAGCGAGCTGCTTCTCAAACAGAAATGCACAACCAAAAATTTGCCAATATCCCCAACTAACTAGGGACAGTTTACCTAATGCTTTAATATTTTGAATATTCCTAATGCTTTAAAATGCTATGTTGATTTAAGAAATCCAAAGTGTCTCATTTTAACAAAAGAAATCTAATGTTAAAAATAATTAAATTTGATGCTTAAACATTTCCATGAAACACTGGGTTAGGCCTTTTACAAAGCGGCATGACTTGCACTTTCACTAGAGGCCAATCGTGCTGTGGACTTGTACAGCGTGTCTGTCGAATCACTCGATGGACTAAGATTAGTCTCAAAGCTCAAATAACCTCTACAGGCTGAGGACACTGAAGACACTTATTGCTCTTAAAGCAGCTAGTGCATGATGCTGTGCAATAATCAGACTGTAACACGGAGTACATGGCAGTTTTCAGTGTAGGAGTGGCTTGTATAACCAACCAGTCTACATTCATCCGGACAGCTGTCAATAAGGCGCCTGCTTGCTCTGATTGTGCTAAACATACTCAAAACATAATGCCAAGTAATGCGTTTATCAAGTCCTTTTGTCAACTGTTGGAGGGGCATTTCAGACCTGTGGCGGCACTATATGTCCAGGCACTATAATCTGGCTAAACAATAGCAGAAGGGCAAATGACTGTAAGAGCTAGAAAGGCTTTTAGATGCAAGTTTGTGATGTCTGGTGAAGACAAAACTTTCAGAACTTGCTCAATTTCATGAAGCAATATCACACTTTGCGAAGTTGGTCATAGCTTTGTGTGAATCCGCAGTGCAAAATACCCCTGAGTGTTGGCGAAGTGAATCCGTGTTTATGTGCATGTGTCAGAACCACAGTGCCTTGGCAGCTGTGTGATGAGCTCCTGAAATATCCCTTCCTCTTTGCTGACATGGACTGACTAACATTCCTGCGTGTGGTATCATCAACCTTTAACAAAAGCTGAACCAACCTAATCAAAACCACACGCGATTCGGTGAATTTTTCCCTATGGCTAAAATAGACCAGAATCAGTGGCCATGGAAGCATGTGAGCGGAAAGGGCCAGCCGGAGGTCAGTATGAGCACAATGAGGAAGTGCCTTGGATGGAACACGTGCGCAGTAGGATTGGACTGTCCACATTCCATAGCGCGGGTCAGGAGAGCAGATTCCACATGCTGCTCTGAGGGAGAGGCAGCAGAGCGTCTTGTTTAGGAGCCTGACGCAGTTGCTCCGCCCCTCTGGCCCCGTGCACCGTGACCTCACAAAGCCGAGATATTTTAAAGGGTGCCATCAGCGCACACAAGACGACATGGGTGCTGAGACCAAGAGTGTACAGTAGTGATATGTTGATAAAATTTTCAAGATGTCCCCAAGAGTCATTAAGAACAGCTGAGAAAGATGGGAAGCTGTAGATGTTAAAGTTGCTTTGTGAACACTTCTGGGATATGACCCTATAAACCTTTGCTGCTTCTTTTTGCGATGCTGCGGCATTGCCCTATCCCTGGTTTTTCTTCGGCCAGTGCTCGGAGAAAAGTGCCCCATGTCGCTGATAAAGAGAAGAGTTTGTACGTTCCACTGAAGAACCATGGTCTGGACATGGTGGACTCTCGGGACCTGGTCTCACAAGACCCTCCTCAGAAAGTCCTCCGGATCTTCAGCTTTAACATTATCGCTCAAGTGCCCTTCTGTCGCAGACGGGTGAGTGCATGTGTGGCGGACCATGGAAATGATTGATCAATACATTTATCATCATTGCTCTTGATTGGTTAGAGTATGGATAAAATCTACTCCCATGGGTATTTTCTAATCTGTGCGATGTGACTCTACACTGAGCATGCTGATTTTTAGGTCTGTTTACAGCAAGTGGTTCAAATGGACCATCGATTATTAATTATTGATGATTTGACAACGCTGACATTGCTCTTTAATTTTGGCAAACATACCTTATTGTTCCTCAAATATACCACAGCTGACAAAGGACACGACATACATCCATAAACGGTTGTTTATCGCTGCGGCTATTTTTGGTTTAAATATGGTCGCGTGGCACTAGTTGCTTAGCATTGAACTTTAAAAAATAAAAATTCTTGTTTCATTTGTGAGATCACCAGACATGTTACTGAAACATTTTCATATTATTCAGCTGTTAGGAGGATATCCACATAAATATTTTTTTATATTTTACAAAAAAATAAAAAATAAAATCAAATCTGACTAAGACAAAAATGCCAGATGGTAAGGCAGTTGGTTGTAGGTGTTCATTGTCGGACTCGGGTAATCTTTAGGGAGTAAAAAGTGTGGTCATATTATCAACCTCTTACTTGCTTTGCTCATACCAGAGATTGAGGTTCAAAGCAGGGCGAGATAGGCCTCAGCAGAACTCTTTGTGCAGCCGCCACAGGCTTAGCTTCGTCCACAATGCATGGCTGTTTTTAGTCTGCGTTGCTCTGCTTTGCTACAACAAACAACATGCATAGATGATTTCATCCACTTTGTCGTCTCATTACACACTGTAAAGAAGGAGGTGCCAAGTTCTACATTATAGTTCTGTATTATAGTTATTCTTTCCACACAATGTCATAAATATTAGACTGGTCCCAGAACCACAAAATGATCATATAAAGGCCCTCGCCACCCCTACTGACAACTTGTTAAACACTTTACAAATGAAAGGAAAACTTCTGTGTTTACAAAGGTCTGTCTTTATGTCCTGGGACTACTGCAAATTTCAGAGCCTAATATATATTTAAATAATGCCACTGACTGAAATAATGTACACTTAAAAATAATTGGGTTGTCCTTACAACAAATATAATTTTGTTGTTGATACATTTAACGTTCTAATAGAAGTTAGCACTGACACACAAAAACGTACCTTTATAAACACTGAAGTGTCCTTTGGTGAAGTTTTCCTTTCATTTGTAAAGCGTTTTAACATGTAGCCTGTGACATCCAACTCAGAGCTACTGCTCCACAGCCTGATCTGTCAGGATTTATTGATTTTTGCGCGACTCAGCAAAAACCTCATACACATTATGGCTGTCCCTCTGATTTGAACTAGTCAGCTACCGTTGTGCACAAAACTAATTTAGAGAAGTCTTAGGGTGTGGGCATAACAAGCTTTTAATGAAGCAGCCTTTTTGAAAGTATAAAAATCCCTGTAACTTTTGCAAACATTGTTAGATTCAGATGGATAAATGTAGCATTTGTATTTTAAAGAACTGGACATAATTTGAATTAACTTTTATGTTTAAAATGGCTCTCCAGCGCCCCCTGCAAAGTTGAAATGGGATGGAAAAATGTTGTTTGTTGTAAGGAAATGAAATTTGCATCTCCTATGTCATTCCGAACAAAAAGAGCCAATGATGATCACACCCTATCTACCACTGTATTTGCATAGCCACTCCTTAAAGTCAGTGGAAGGTGAAAATTTTAGTATGTACCAAATTTCATTGTTTATGCGACCCTTGAGCAGAAAAGTCTCTGTACCGCACTGGTGCACATGTCCAAAATCTAGCCCTTGAACTTTTACAAACTTGTTCTAGGGTTTTGATCTGATTTACTCCAAACTGAGCCAGCATCATCAGGACATATCTGAAGTTGTTCAAAGAATTTAGATTAGTCTGAGTGTTGTCATAACAACCTCTTAATTAAGCGGCCATTTGAAAGCATAAAATTCCTAGTAACTTTTGCAATCATCAGATTCAAACAGATTCAATGTAGCGTAAAAGTTCGGTAACTTTTTCAAACACTGTTGAATCTGGACAGTACCATTGTGTATTTGAATGACCTGGACATAATGAGATATTATTTTTTAAATGGCTAACATAAGTTAACATGGGACAGAAACATGTATCTAAAACGTCACTCCAGATTATTTAATCACGAGTGGCAGCCTTTCCACTAAAGTGTGCCCCTCGTGGTTGCAAGGGTTATAATTTTAATAACATTTTCGACTGGGGCTGCGCAATATGGTGATGACAATAGAATTGTGATCTATATGCTCTTTTGATCAAATTGTCATTGTAATACACAAATTTTCTCTTGAATGCAGCTCTATGCTCACTTTTTCCCACGCACACTTACACTTGGACTTGAATACATTTTATTGATCCACAAACGAAATGATTTGGACTCATATTTTAACATACATTATAACAAAGAGCAAAAATATCAACTGTAATTATAAATTCAAAATAATTTCAACAAAGCTTTGAGGGAGAGGTGGATTTAACCAAGTGGAATGAATGAAGAGTAAAGTTTCAAACAAAGCAAATGATACAAGTTACTACTTCAGGGCAATAAAGACTCTTATTGTACATGAATCATAATAATATCATGATCTGACCCTAGGAAAATTGTGATATAAATTTTATTATATAGCCCACCCCTAATGTAGCGTCAGTATAAGAAATAATGGACTGGTTACTTGGCAACAATTCTTCATACATTCTTTATTGTATATGGGCTTGACCTTTCATTTAAATCAAATGTGCACTTTTTATAACCTTTTCATTCTCAGCACCCATGAAAGCTCGCTAAATCCTTTTCACCCTTTATGATGGAACTACAGTCAAGTGCCAGGTGATCTACAATAGCACAATACAGGGTTTGCAGATCTTATTTTTCATATTTAGCCCAACAACAGTCCGTAAATTGTTATAAATCATTATTAAATTATAAAAATGTATCTTTTGAATGCATCAGCAGGGGGCAGACAACTACAGATCTTAAAGTTGTTTTCAAAGCTCGTGTAAAATAGAAATGTTTATAGTGCACATATTTCACAAACCACTTGAGATCCAGAATATACACTTTTTCAATACTTTACGAAGTTGCGAGTCTGGTCAACAGTGAATCTCTGTTTTCAGATGGGAATGAGTGACCGGTGGATTAGCCAGGCAGGGACATGCTTGGTGCGTCTGTATCAAGAAACACTAAACTTAAACACTAAACTAAATGCCTCCTCCATTTCACATGCGTCACTGAAAAAAACAAATCTGACGGCATGAACGTGTTTGGTTCTGGCTTGACATGCGACAGAAGGTGGATTTGCTAGGCAAGCACAATAGAAAATTTAACAAAATGTTTCACAAAACACCAGTACATTCTCAAACGTGCTGGCTTTACAGTAGTGTCAATTGTCCACATGTATGCACTAGTGTTAACATTCCCAGAGTTATGTTCCATGTATCTGTATTTATCTCGGGCTCATAATGTACATCCAGCTGTTACGGGAGATGGCGATCATGCTATAGAACCATTAATCGCAGTTGCTTGGGTTGCAGTATAGCTTTCCCTTCCCACCACACCCTGCTCTATGGGAAAGGAGATCTGGTCTTGCCCATGGAAGCTATGCCTATGTCACCCGCAACTACGAGGAGGAAGATGCATTTGCTTCCCCTATAAACAGGTGCCGTGGGGGTGTCAAAGTTTTACTGGAGCCTTTGGGAAGCATGTGCTGTTGGCGTGCTAATTAGGTCCACTCAACCTCTGATATGACTTTTTTATGTGAAGAGTTGTACATTTACTTTTAGCGCTGTGCGTAGTGCCAGATAAGGAATGGAAACCAAGTCTGAGCTGTATAAAAAGACTTCTAGGAATGCTTAAAAAAAAAAAAGCGAATAAATGGTACACCGCTAGTGTAAACTGAGATGTTGTATTGGTTGAATGCTTTTAGATCTTTTTACACTCGCTTTTGAACATTGCTTGGTCACAAAAAAAAACCCCAGCAATTAGCTATTATCTACATGGCACCAGAAAATAGAAGTAAATGTAAGGATATGGGCTTTCAAAGAGGGGGTGTAATGCAAAATTGACTTCATCCCACAAGCCTACGTCACCCGTGCTCCTTTATGGCAATTTTCCATAAATACACAAATGCATGATAGAAAACGATACACTACGACTTCACAAACCTGATGCGATGTGCAGTTTCATGAGCGAAACACGTGCTGTAAAGTGATAGCACCCTGAAGGGGGAGTTACTAAAGGGAGGGGGGGACTCGGAGTGTCAAAAATGAAACTGAAACTTATTAAACATACATTTTTTTCAGCAAATATATAACATTTTCAAAACGACACATAACATTTAGATCGACATGTTACTTTTATTAATAATTAATGCTATATAAAAGTGTAATCTCCCCTCATTAAAAACCTGCAGGATACTTGTGCTGCGCGTGTCTGTGATCAATCCTCCATTATTGACCCCTTGTTTTTTAGCTTCTTACAAACTACTTCATTTTTCCATCAATCATCAGATGCAGTCCTAGCGCCCTCTACCATTTTGTTCTCCTGCCAACAAAATCCTTGAGGTATTGTCAAGACATATTTTTTTATACTTTGTTGCTGAACTTCTGGTATGGGAGCAATATTGTACACTATAAAGCCCCATTCAATCTGAAATCAAACTAGTATACAGAAGCCTGTGTGGGTATTGTGAAAGGATAAAGATGTGCCTTTTAGTTCACCTTTATCCGAGTGGCGTCCTCGTGATCTGCGTGACAGCTCCAGTGACCCGATACTCAGGAGGCTGTTAATAGGATATCTAATGTGAGCGTTGTCCTTAACATTTCAGTTATTTTCTATACAAGAACATCTTCCTTGCATTTTAACTTGTACCAGTTCAACTATTGCTGCTACAGTTGTGAATAGTTTTGAGTTTGAGACTAAACTGGAAGAAACAAAGGAGTTATTAGAAAATGTTATATAATGGATTTTAGATAAGGGCTCAGTGGGGGACTATAGTTTTAATATAAAGGCTAGCCAAGTTTAATTATAAGTCAACGCCACAGAAATACTAGATATAACTTTTTTATTAGTTTCAGATATTGCTTCTCAGTATGACCACTTTATGGTCCAATGAGTAAACTTGTGACTTGAAAGTTAAATATACTTTTTAAGAACACTGCGTTGCTTCCATTGTCATTAACCACATAAAACTTTGAAGGTCTAATTAATAATGCATGATATATAATTTGAACTTGACTTTCCAGACTTTGTGTTAGGTTTTGACCGAGTTGGAGTGATGCCCTCTTAGATGATGAGCTTCAGAGAACAGTTCAGAGGTGAGAACTCTCCTGAGTACCATCCGCTGTGGCAGCTGAGGGATATTGTAGTCGACAGGACAAGAAACTCATTTATCTTTGAAGTTTGATACTGATGCAATGCACTGTAAGGAGCTGCTGTAGAGTTGCAGTAAAATGAGAAATTTCCTTCTTGGTTATTATTTCTGTGTTTATGTACAGATAATCATGTTTTTCAAACTTCAAAGTTGCTGTTTTTAAACTTGGCAAATTAAGAGTTCAGTTGCAAAAACAGTATTTTTCTAGTTTTTTTGTTACCATCTTCTATAGATATTATCAACGTAAATGATGACTAGTTTAGAGATGGACCAAAATGGATCTGTTGAGCTGATACCAATATACAATATTTTGCCTGCTGCCGATAATTGATATTTGCTGTTATTAAGGTTTTAGAAAAAAATACAAATTTGTCTTAAGTTAAAGTAAAGGTCAGAAATTCACTTTTCCCTTTTGTAAAAAAAAAAAAAAAAAAATAGTTGTTTATCTGGAATTTGCAATAATTTGTGGCATAGTTGTGTAAGCATACAGCCATATTTTTTCCGTAGTGTCTTCCATTTTCCATAATATTTTTTTTTTTACTTAAATCTCTGTTCAAAAAGACAAATCTGATGCATTGAGGACAGACTGGGACCCAAGGGGTAATCCTCAATAAAATCCTTAATTTATAATAATAATAATTATTGTTATTATCATTATCATCATTATTATTATTATTAAATTCTTTATGTTTAACCCACATATGATCTCAAGTTCAGCGTCACCAGTCGTACTTTTCGAGGTAGTGTTCATCCTTTTACCTTACTTGTTTGGCCAATCGTCGGATTCTGTTGCCCTTGGGGTCCAAATAACACTGAGGGAAGAAGGCATCTGGCATTGGCTATTCTGAGAAGCAGAGCCATACCAGGGAGCACACAGATCCAGTCAGCTAGCTTAGCCAGCTCCCACATCCGCCAAACAGGTCAATTTACCCCGCATTTATACTCCATGACACCAGAAAGGGATCGCTTTTATGTGGCACGGTCCAAACCAGAACCCTGTTAATAACTGTTGATATGTGTCATTAAATCCACTGAATCTTGTATTCTAGTACGTCATGTTTTTATTAGGTCTGTTTGGTATGGATGGAACGAATGCTGTGCACTCGGGGCTCCCTGCACCTTTTTTCCAATGTGGTTTTTATATTGCAAATAAACTGAAACTGAAAATCAGTTGTCATGCCTCAGACAGTAGTGGAGCTGCATGATGCATGAAATTGTGATATTCATTAAAGAGGCATTTGCAATAGTTTCACATTGCACTTTTAACAATGCTATGACAGTCTCTTTCACTTTAATTACATTCTCTTGGTTAGTTTGAAATTGTCAAAATCAACCCCTAATGACATTTTAATTCCTATAATTATGGTCAGAACTGAAGACAGATTGAAAACCGTATTATTGCAATTAATACTTGTGGTCGCTGATGTTTTGATGCACTAAGTCATTTTGTGATATCGTGCAGGTGAACATTTTGGGTGAGTATGCAGGAATAGCAATGAGTTCAAACCAAGGCTACAGTGTGTGATGGTGTTTTGTGATGGTGTTGTGTGTGCTGTTGTGTGTGCCGTTGTGTGTGCCGTTGTGCGGTGTTGACGGGGACAGCGATGAGCGAACACATGCCACAGGCCTGCCTCACGGCTCTGACATTTCCCTCTGCTCTCCTGGTACACAGCGCCTTCAGGGAAGTCACCCAGCCTAAAGACGGCTTTATAAATACACACCAGGGATAATGACACCTTTTACCTTTCATACACTACACGCCACATGGTTGACTCTTCAACAGCTCAGCTCAAATATGAGAGACAAAATACACCATACAAGAAGATAATTATATGTTTAAAAGCAATTCAAATTCTATTCAGTTGTCATTTACTTGCTACCCTTGACTCGTCTGATGCTTTGTTTAGTGGTTATTTGTGAAACATATGTCCTTGTTGCTTAAATCAAGGTTTGGCAGAAATTAAAATCTTTGAGAGGAAAATGAGCTTGTGAAGTCGTGTTTCTTCACAGCATTCAAGTTGTCAAGATTGGCAAAAAAAGGTTTTATCCACTAAATAACAGGGCTTGTGAGTCAAAAGAAGAACAAATTTGGGGTTGACACAACAAAAAAGTGACCCTGTTGGACACATTTTTTTACACTTGTTTTTACCAGCCACACTTGGGCAGGGAGATATGACAGTAAAAATGAAATTGGGATTTGATTCCTCGGATAATTTTGGCAATTTTTTTTTTTTTTTTTGTAATATTGGTCAGCCTCCATTTTAATCTGAGTGTGTGACAGATGGGGTTTATACTGAAAATTTTATGTTGTATCATCTTACATTTTGGTTACATATTATACTAGCTTGGACTATTCCCACTTATAAATGTTCAGTGTTTACACAGAAGTAGAGGTTGGTAATAGGTTTCAAGATGTGTAAAATTAGAATATCCAGTATATTGTCTATAAATGAAACAATGAAAAATTATAGTATCAATGAAGAGTATACATAAAATCTTGTGTAATCTCCTAAACAAGGGTATAAAGTGAAATTTCTGCCCTTTTGTGGTTAATTTTATGGTCCATTCACATTTCACGTGATACTTTGTTACTGACATTATGTAAAAAAAGGTCGAGATATACATTTTTTTTTGTCAATATCGCCCAATCTTACACCAAAGTTCCGGTAGTTTTTACTTTTCTCTTTTTGACCGACACAAGCTAGTCTGCATATTTGAGCATGTTTTTGGGTCAGTACACAGAGGCTGACCTTCACATGAGTACCACAGTGTCCCGCTGTATTTGGCCCCTGGTGAAGACAGCTCTTGAATGAATGGTTGCTGGGCTGTAACCGATGCCACTGTCTGCATACCATGTTTAATCTGTACATAACCCCTGTGTCTGAGGCTCTGTGTGTGGCCTCCACCATTCTGTGTCATGGGCCACTTTCATGATGCTGTTAGAAATGAGCAGTTATCACACATTTATACACATAGTAATAGTAATGTGATGAAACATAATACTGTACAATTGAATTATCGTGTCAAATACATGTAATTCATTTGTGAGCAAAATTCAGGCATAAAGTGTATTGTTAATATGGAGGTTTTGTGGTGTGGTGGAATAAGTACAGCTGCATAATGAACCTTGTCATATTACTGTAATAATGAATATGTTCAACATTTGTGTGTTTGTTCTGAAAAATACCTTCAGTGGTACAGCTATACTCGATCTTCGTGGCCAGACCAACTTGTCAATGGCTCATGTCATTTGCAGGATTGAGCTTGGTTAGTACGTGGATGGGAGAGCGCTGTGAATAGGTTCCATGGTGGTTTTAATAGTGCCACATGTCATTGTGTCCTTAGTGCAAGACAAGTGTGTTGTCTAACTGAAAAGAAAAAAAAAATCTAGTAAAGACCAAAGTTCAAATGAACCTGCCAGTAGTTTTATGTATTTTTTTTAAGGCTCTTAAACATTTTGATTTGTAGTTTAAATGTAGAAAACAACTAAACTTGAAAAGCACATGAATTTCCCAAAGAGTCCAAACAGATTTTTGTCATCTCAAAACGGCACAAATGAAGTTGAAATTGGCAAAGGAAAACAGCTGTGGCTTTTGGGTATAATGGCAAGGCACTCTGTTGTTTTTATTTTTATTTTTTTTTTCATATCTTTTAAATGTCTATAAAACCACACAGCACTCCTTATTCCTCTTTTACTTGATGTAAAGTTGAAATTTCTTATTTTTTTCCAAATCAACATCCCATAGATTTTTAGAGGACAACACCAGTCTGTGTCACCTCTAGTGCATGTTTGTAGCTATTATGTGGCTTAGAATCGACCTTGGCGCTTGTGTACCTCCGGCTCTGACGAGGAAGGCCACATTCAGCCCTGAAATAGCTCTGTGAGGGCAGCTCTGACACAGGTACAGTGAGAATATAGACTATGATCCAGGAGCTTCACTTGTACTTTGGCCTATACATTGGAAGACTTATCACATCACACAACACTCTGAAGCACTTTGGGGGGCTATGTGGAAACTCGAAAAGGACAATTATGGACAATATCACTGTATCCTTGATGCTGCGGTGTTAAAGTCCACAGCATACCAGGTAGAACAGTTATCTTTAGCTGGCGAGCTTGTAGCTTGTTGTAATGCAGAATTACTTAACTTAAATCTTACTAATTATTGAATTATTTTATTTCTGAAAAGTAATTGTTACTTCAATTCTTCTCATTTTTGAGAATTCTTTGTTATGAAAAAGTATTGTAAATGACTAAGTAAAAGAGTGTAGTCACAATCACTAGTCATATTGCAGATCAAATTTTGGTAGTTTTTATTTATTTTATTTTTTGTGATGCTCTGTCAAAACCGGCAGGTCTTCACAATCGTTGCTGTAGTGGAGCGGTCAATCTTATAACCATTCCCATTAAGTTGTTGTGCCTGATTTTTTTATCACGTATTAAAAGAAGAACAGAACAAAGTTAGTCCAAGCATCCCAATTCTCCACAGCAGTGAATTTGTAAGCACCTTTTCACAACTCTGAGACCAGAACAGAGTTTTGCTGTGACAGTAAAGCTAACAACAACTAGCATGCTAACACGCTCTTCCTGATAACACATGCCTGGCCCAAACTGCACATTTTAACAAAAAAAAAATTGTAATCGATAAATTATTTGCATTAGTGCAGGTCACATGTATCAGTCAAATAACCTAGATCAAAGATCCAGCCCTGCTCCAGTCTGTGAGCCGCTGTGCTCGCCCTTTCCTCTCCCTTAACATGCACACGCACACGCACACGCACACGCACACGCACACGCACACACACACACACACACACACACACACACACACACACACACGATGTGACATGAGAAGAGTTGAACACCCTCCTGTGCAGATACGATTAACCGCGATTAAACCATTTTAATGCTGCCCAACTCTTTTTATAATTGGATGCAGACAGGACACAGTGGATATATTGTATAAGCAACTCCTGAGGTCAGAATTCTCATTTTGAACTCAGGAGGTGCTTATACAATATATCTGTTCTAGACCAAGAGACATTTGACCCAAATACATGAGCTAAGTTCTGACTCCTGTGTTGTGTTTTACTGGCGTTCCATACTGTCCAAAGGAGCCATACATGGCAACTGGTAGAATTTAATGTCACAAGCTGTAAATGAATGAGCAGCATGTTGACTATATTAGCTCGAGTAGTTGTTGACATTCAGATGCGATATTCAGATGATTGCAGTGTTCCTGGTTTAGTGTTCATTAAATGCCATCTTTAGTCCTGTCCACATTATAATTCATTATACTCCATTTCATGGTGTCCTCCCTCTTTCTGAACCTCAGACCAGTTCACTCCATTAATTTGGATTTCCTGTGTCAGTAGAGTTATTTCTGGTCTAATCTCTAAGCAACGCAATCAACACTGCCTCCCTCACTGGACAAGCTACTTATTGTCCAGAACTCATGAAATGTTTTCCAGGACAAGATTAAGTTTTAATGAAACTTTTTGCCTTCTTTCAAAATATGGCAACCAGGGCAACAAGATTAATTTTTGTTAAATTGTGTATAGAACCATTGTGCAGATCAAAATAGCTTTTTACAGGAGGAATTGGTGAAGGACAATTTAAAATATTCTGTATTTTTGGCATCTGAAAACTAAATCACCACTTGTATTATAATATTAAGACAAAGTTGTAAAATAAAATGGCATTAGAAGGTTGAAGAAAATGGTAATGTATGTTTACATTTGCAAGAAATGTAACTAGCATGTAAGCTAAATATTGCCTGATTCTTTGATAATTGGCGAGCTTTTAGTTTCAGGAAGTGAAATAACTACTTGTATCTTCCTGATGTTCTTCTAAAGTCTAGATCTTACTAAAATACAAGTTGGTTACCAAAACAAATGTAGCCTACTGACTACTACATGGAGGCTACTACAATATATAAAAAAGCCATAGAAGTTTGCTTATGAAACGTTTTTATATAAGTGTAATTTACTGGTCCCTCCTCCCAGCAGTATACTAGTGCTCCAGAGTAGCACCCTATCCTCATCCTCACACCATCTTTGTTCTGACTGAGCGTTTGTTTCAGCTCCAGTTTGTTCCTTTTCAACTCAAATAGCTTTTTTAAAACCCTCAGTCTGGCCGTAGATAGCATTTCAGTAGGCGCGGGCTTGTCTGTACAATTGGTTGAGAAACAGAAGAATCAGAATCGATTTCTATAAAGGCAGAGAATTGCTTCATCACCTCCACAGCGCTGCATTGGACGCCCACTCCAAACACCTTCATTACAGCTCCACAAGTGTTAGTGCGTCAGAGGTCATCCGCAGAGGTGGGGCCGTCTGCCTGTGCTCAGCTGTGTGGGTTTTGTCCATTCATTCAACAATGTAGTGTTTTTTGAACATTCTCTTTGCAAAAACTCAAATTGTAGTTCAAGGATACATGTTTGAGTGTCAAATCGAATTACATTTGGCAATTGATTAAAAAAAGTTAAATACTAGGGCTCCAGCGATTAATCAACTAATCGTGACTGGTCGACTGAAAAAAATAATCATTATATGATAATTATGATAATAATGATTATGGGATTGGTTATTTTGATAATAATTATTGTTATCTGGACTTTTGGCCAATAATTCTCTTTATTTGTAAATATTATCTATTTAGAGAACTTCACTATATTTCAACATTTCTGAAGATCTAAATTAACTAATAATAATTTTACTAGTCAGCTAAGGACTAGTCAACTACTAAAATGATCATTAGCTGCATTCCTAAAAAGCACAATTCTAAGACTGTCCTTGTATAACTGCATTACACATATCACACATATCACACATTACACAAATTACACAAATGAAAAGGAAACTGCATTGAAAATGTTGTGTTGGCACTGCTTGAACAAACTGGTTCCGATGACCCATTTACTTAATAGACTTCGTTCTGTTCTTTTAAAATGATTAAAGTTGGATTTTGTGTGATGTAATTTCAACAAGCAACACACACTGTTTAATTTGATTAATTTGATGTGATTGTACTGAATGTAATCCATACCAAAAGTGTACATCTTTATACATCTTCTTATACATATTTATTTCCTTTTTTTTTGTTTTTTTTTCCATGTCACCCTGTTCCTTCTGCCCGTCTTCACACAGGTAAGAAATGCATGCTTATTCACCCACACCAGCAGATTTAAAATACCTTTTGCCAACTGGCTGTTCCTCACTATCCACCGCTAGTTCCTCTAGAGGGCAGCGTTCCCCCCAGAGTTACATGATCACTTGTCTAGCTTAAACCCCACTGACCATCTCCTTGGCTTTACTTTGCACTGGAGATTTGCGGTATATTTACTCATAGCCCTAGTAGTAGTAGTAGGAGTAGTAGTAGTAGTATCGGGTGATGTTCACTTTCAGCTTTTCAAATCTTTTGACCGTAACCCCATGTATTTTCTGTGAGCCCTGAGAGTTGAGCGAGGCATTCGTTCCTTGGATTCTTTGGTCTTTTGGTAGATTTGTACCACCATATTAGTATCTCGGTAACCTCATAACTACATTAGTTGCTCATATTTCCCTTAATAAATCTTACAATTTTCCATGGCTTTAACTGCTAAAGGTGCATTGCGTAATGTTTTGAGTGAGACTGAGGTGAAAATTTGATTGCTTTGCTTTGAATTAGACATAACCCTGTTTTTCATGATATTTTTGTGCATTTCAAAAGCCCAGTTATAAAATCAATGCTTTATAGATACGCTTTATGCAGTAGTGTAGAACATTCGATTTTATTTACTCCTGTACCAGTCCAAACTGAATGCTGAACAACTTCTGAGTCTCTTTCAGTGTGTGTTTTGAACAGCTTGGAATTGTGCCTTTTATGTAAGTGTGTGAATTTTGATTAGAAATTCAACACTGCTTAAGATGGTTGAAAAAAAGCAATTATCACTTGTCTCTAATCATAAATACTAAATAACCAATTAATCTAACGGTTAAAACCAAAACAGAACAACAATTTCACTGTGCATTCATCCCCACATACTGTACACAAGTAGTGTCTGCTGCTTCTGCCATATCCGCTCTGTATTTTATTACTATGATGGATGACATTGAAGGAGATCCCATGGCTACATTAGATTTCCAGCTCCATCTCCTGCACAGGCTTATCAAGTCCTTTCATTTCAACTGATGCAATTAGCCCAACCTCATTATGCAACTCCTATCTCCTCCCACTTGTTTACCATTGCCCCGGAAAATGACAGAAAATTGCCAACAAAGTTTTCATTTAACCTCCTAATAGAATACTTCACCTGGGGGAGTTTGTTCTGAAATTGTATCCTATTTCTTTGCACTAGACAGTTTTGAAGTGCAATATAATGGGGTTGTTGCCTAGTAAAATATGTTGTTGAAATCTAAAATAGTAGCAAAGAGGAGTGACTGAAAATGTCCATACAAGACCCGCTGCAGTGGATAGGTTTACGTCAGCCCTCTCCTGCGCTGCCTGCTTTATTGTAGAGTAGATATCTAAGGATTTGTTCTGAGCTGAGTCAAACAGACAAAAGCAAACATCTTCTCCTATAGAGACAGGCTGGAACATCTCACCACACCCACTAACGCACTCGTGTTTGACGTCAGACACATCGTTGTATTTCCCAGCCTGAGTTAGTGGGATTTCTTCTATTACATTATTAAAGACTATTTCTTTTTTATTGTGTTTAATGATTTAAAAAGACAAAATCTTAAAAAAAACCCCAAAACTTTACATTCTGCATTATTTTCCTATTGGCAATATTGTTTACCATAATTTTAATAATTATAATGTCTTACACTTACAGACTCCGAAGCTTCTCAACGCACTAGACTGTAGGCATTATTCATTCACTCAGAATCTAAACTGGTAAGGTACTATTGGAGCCACAGCTGCCCTGGGGTAGACTGACAGAACCGAGGCTGCCGATCTGCACCAACGGCCCTTCCCACAACCACCAACACACATGCACACGTACACACACACACACACGTACACACACACGTACACACACACACACGCGCGCGCTACATTCATACTAAGCAAGAGAGAAGTGTTTTTCCCAAAGATCCAATGACAGAACTTGGGCCGAGCAAGCATTAAACCTCTAACCTTCTTGATATGAAGTTCTGTAACCACTAAGCCATTCTTTTGTCGCTTTGGATAACTACTTTTTTGGATAAAACTGAATTTGTGCATTTTGACTTAACTGACCTATAACTGCGGCTCATTCTATTTTATTTATTTATTCCTGTACTAATCCAAACTAATTGTTAAACTGCTTCTCCGGGTCTCTTTTAATTTGTGCTTTGAATGGCTCGGAGATCACGATCTACCTTGACGTAATTGGGCTCAATGTGAATTTTGCTATTAGAAATTACATTAGTACACTTTGTTTTACCAATATTGACTAAATTGGACTTGACTGCATTGCTGCATAGTTCCAAACTGTGGAGTTAAAGCAGAACTAAGTAACATTTTTACCTCATTAAATGGCATTGGAAGTCCCTCTGAAGGTTAATATATATTTTCGGTGTGTTTGAAGCATCTATCCAACGCGTCTCTTTTTGCTTAAAACCAGTCGTGTAATCCGGCGGACATGACCTGAAGAGTCGTGTTCTCCTGGAAAAACATTATAGTGCCTTATTTCAATAAAAAATAAAACCAGAAAAAAGAAAAATGTCTGCCTTAACTTGTATTTCACGTTAGTGTGTCACGACTAAACGACCACATAATAAATCGATTTGAGAATATGTAACACCAACCTATTTATTTACCTCTGACTGAATTACAAAAGGGCAAAATGAGGACAGTAAAATATTCAACATACCAGCACAGACCCAGCCCGTTCTGCATTTTAGATCGGCCATGTGAGTGTTGGAGCTGGGACATTGTGGTTGTAAAGTGAATTCTGCCTCGTACTTGGCACATGTGTACTTCATGCTTCATCTCCCTCTATCTTCCCAAAATACCTTCCAACACCCCAGCACGGCCCCAGCTCGCTACAGTGCGTCGGAGAAAGTGCTGATATGATGTGACTGGCCTCTTTAATTTGTGATGAGCGTGGGAGAGCGGGACCCCAGGGGACCACTGGAGAGCATTGTGGCCAGGTTGTGCTGCTGCCCCAACCCTCAAAGCCAGCTGTAGAGACACCTGCCCGGTCAGCACCGCTCCAGTCCGTGTCTCTATAAAAGAATACATGGTGTTGCCTTTGGAGCATTAATTTAAAGCTACTGTATGTGACTTTTATGTGGGATAATGGTGTTCTATGCTGTAATCACATTCGCTACTGCACTGTTGAAGGCTGGAGTGTTGTCATAGCCAGAGGTGGGTAGTACTCGATTACATTTACTTTGTTACATTTACAAGTACAATTTCTTAAAAAAAAAAAAAAAAAAAACTTTTCTTGAAGCATACTTTTACTTGAGTAATACCTTTATTGAATCAGCAGTGCTCTTATTTGTTTTTTGTAACTCTTCCTACTTTTTATTTCTTGAATCGCTCCATATTTATATATGTTATATATTTTCGACTTTAATTTTTGTGTCTATCCTTTGAAAATACATTTTTTTCCCCGTTAAATTATAAATTAGATGGTACGTTCCAACAGATAATCTTCAAGTTACTCTTACGTGAGAAGTACTTTTCACAAATATTTTTTACTCTTACTTAATCATTTCTTGGATAGCTTTTTTGTACTTGAATAATATTATTTTGAAGCAACATTACTCTTACTTGAGTACAATTTTTGGCTATTCTACCCACCTCTGGTCAAAGCCATGGCTCTAAAGAGTCAGAGCATGTCTCTTCCTGGTGATACTTTAATACTCACCTCTAGTACACTTGTGTGAGCATCGAAGTAGTAGAGACAATAGGAAGAAGGCTGGTGATACAATAAGGATTTGGACACTGTGTACTCTGCGGTATTTCAAAGGCTGCTCTGCACAGCAGTAGCTTGCTCTGAACAAGGTACAGGATTGGCTCTACCACTACATACAAGTTGGTTTTTGACAGAAAGCCATTTGAAGAAAATGGACAAAAAAGTATTTGTTTGTGTTTTCACTTCATTGAAATAGTACACAGAAATGGCAAAAAAAGAGGCATGATCTATTTCATTTTTTCAGTGTAGGTTTGGGTGTTGGAGAATATAAAACTAGATTTTTCTGAGAAACGGTCCTGGAGCGCTCTTTGTCACAAAATAGGCTCCAGACTTGTTCCTTATGCTCGGGCAGATGTAGCAACATTAGCATTCATGTGTTACTTTGCATTTTCCCATTAAAATCAAGCGTGAGCAGGTGATGACTAAACTGTTTAGCATAAACCTCTCTCATTACATGGATTCTGCAGAATAACAGCGGGTGTTATCTTGAAGCAGCTCTTCCATTCTCAGACCCTATAACTTTGTGTCTGTTGCATGTTGAAAGGCTCTCAAGCCTTTTATCTTGTCTGCATTTCAGGTATTTCTGTGTGTAGTTCCTCTGTCCATGTGTGCACACAATCTCAAGACTCCATTAAAGAGGCTGGTGGAGGCTTGGTAACAACCCATTTGTTGAAGACGTGTCTCCTCTGCATAACAATTAAGCCACAGCGAGTGAATCAGAGACAGATGGCAGGGCCACTACAGGAGAGGGGACATCTACTGTTGGACTCTTTCTAAATATAAGGCTCTCCAGCTTGTCCGACTTGTTCTACGACTTCTGCCTTTGTTATTTGGGGGCGTAGAGTTACACATTTTTGTCCTAGTTGGACAGAGAAAATTGGCCTCTGCTACTCATCCAAAACTGTTGGCCTAACTTTGTTGTATTTTGTGACAAATTCAACTGTTCCCCAGGAGTGGAAGCCTCTATAAGTAGCCACTGCAGAGTTCATTACTGGACAGCGGGCTGTGCATCCATTGCCAGGATTGTTTGACTCTAATAGCAAGCAAGAGCTTTATCCCTGGATGAGGCCAGAGGCAGCTCACTGCAGCCCGGAGGCCCAGAGAGAGTGAATCCTGTTGCCAGGCAACAGTTTATAGACGGAGGGGGCACAGAGCGGGGTACTCCGCTGCACACACCTAGTCCTACGTCAGCACACGTCAGGACCACAGCTCTACTCAGCTTGGCCTTTAGTTATTGATTGCCTTGTCTCTGTATTATAATGTGCCCTGAACTTATTCTGAATCACATACGACTCATCTGATCTTTTCTGAGGCACATGAAATAAAAGTACTGCCCCCTGGTACATGCTGGTAATCCTGTGTCAAATTGATTGGACTTGTTGTAGGCAAACAACACTTGGAACTTGTCTCACTCTCTCTTTGAGGCTCTCGCTGCCTGGTGGATTCACTTGTTGTTGTGGATCTGTGCTGCCTGTCTGTGATGCGGCCTTATGTGTTTCCTGAATGTCTAATCTGCCAAGTTGATGCCTCAGGCTCCTGCTGAGAAGGGCTTCCTGTTCTGGCTGCGTGTCTGTGGTGGTGGCGGCTGCTGTGCCTGTCCTGGTGCACATTACCATACAGCTGTCCCACAGGATGTAGCTCTGCTCTGCTCCGCTCTGCTCACCTCACACGCAGCGCTCTCAGCAGATGGGCTGTGGACATAGAGCCACTCGGCACATGGCGGCCATTGTTGTTTGCTCATTGTAAAGTTGAAAGGTCAGCTGTAGGGTTGGGGTGAGATGGTGTTAAGGGGCCCCACCGCCGCTCATTGACTTAACAGGGTGACAGCTCGCTAATGATCACTTTTCGGCTTGTTAACAATATTTGATTGTCAATGGCTGGAGCAATGTGAAGGTCAAAGAAGACTGCTGAAGGGAAGAGAACTATTAAAATCAGGTTAAATTTATAATACTAGCTTTTATGGGAATGTTTGATCTTTCGCTGATGTTGTGATCAGTTGTGAATAGAGGATTAGCATGAAATGTTATTTCCTCCTCTTTGATAAATCTTGTCTAATCTCTGAATTGATTACTGGTTTGGCAGGGGATCCCACGCTGTAGGATAAAAATATGGACAAAATGGAGACAAATAAAGTGAGATTGATTGATATGCTTAATGATTATATTGATTAATTATTGGCAATATCATTTCATTATTTTTAAATCTCCATGTTATTTAATATTGTTTTAAACAATGAAGTGGCTGTAAAACACCTTTTAAACATATATTAGGAAATCGGGGCCTTTTTAATTAAGCTTAGTTTTTTTGCATTCAGGCCTTATCATTTGCTGTTATGAATTCTATAGGTTACAGTTATTTATGGTGTACTTGCTAACAGCTTTATCTAAACTGCTAGGTTTGGCTTGCATTTTGTCTATTTACAAAGTATAATTAAAAATCATAATTAAAAGGAAAGTTTTCAAAGTGACTTGTAGTTGAGTTGTGCACTACCTATTCTTTCCTTAAAGAGGGAATATTATGCATATTCGACTTTATGGAGCTTTCTACCATATCCAGTGTTTCTCATAGGCTGTGTTATTATGGCGCCATAAAATTATTTTTATTTGAATTATTTTAAGAAGGCCTGTTACACTTATATGGGATATTAACTGCTAACACATATAACATATTAGATCACCATGCTACCTTTTATTGTTTTGAAAAATGTTATATTTGCTGAAAACAATGCATTAACATGTTTAATTAGAATTTGACACTCTGTTCTAAGTCACTCCCCCTTCAGAGCGCCTTCAGCTTACATCCCATTAATACCCCAAAGAAGTATAATACCCCCCTCTTTAAAGCTATGAGAAACAATTATTTTCTGTCTTATCTCTCAAAACTTGAATGATTGAAATATGGTGTAACTTCAAATAGGCTTCTTCAGAAATACTTTGAAAAAATACGCTGAATAATAAGTAATTACATCCTTTAATGTTGCCTCAGCTTAAAATCATTAAACAAATCCACTCCCAAATTTGCTGCCACATTTGCTCGCCATTTTCAAGCGTTCTACTGACATCGAGGGCTGTCGGTGAAGCCGCAGGATCATTTTGACTTGTCTTGACATTTGGAAGTCTTGAATTTCCGCTTGTGTTTGACTTAAAGGTCGAAAGAAACGGGGGAGGAAATGAGGAGCGACTGCCATGTGAACTCTTAGCATTGCTAGCTAGCAGTTTAACCACTAGTTCATAGGTTGGCGTGCCTATCATCTTCAATCAATTAAAGATGATTGGAATTGTCAGAAATGTACCAAATATCGTGGATTTTTACGAGATGGTTTCCGTTGCTGAACATCATAGCACAGTGTGTTTTTTAGCCAGGAACACAAAGGCTTCATTGCTGATCCGGCTGGGGGACTATGATTGCACAACCAAGGAGAACTATATTTGGTGAGTTGTTCCAATCCTGACATGCATTTTCCACCTCTCTGCACATTTCACTGACGGGACACTTGTCTGCAGATCCCTCATGTTGGGAAAGTTAGGAAAAAGTAGAAATTGAAAAGTGTCCCATATAAAGCAAGAGGCATGAAATCCCCACAACATCAGTATTGTGTGCTAAAGAAGGGGCGTCATCCAAGTTTGGGTTACAGTGGGGTGGATTTACCCAATATTTACCAATAATCTGTAGGTTTTCAGTGAGTTAATTTTGGTTTCCTTTACAGTGCAATTGCTGGTTTGTTGAGTTAGCTTTTTCATAAGATTAAAACTAAATATACATAAATAATCAATCCACACAAATTGAGATTCAAGTTAACTGAAATATCATGATACATTTAACAGCATATAAACTGTCATGAATAAAATTTACATAATCAATTTCCTCAATTATTATAGTCCAGCCCTTCATGCACATGTCACTGGAATCATTGTATTTTATAAGAGGTTCAACAATGAGTGCAGTGGTTATCCACAGGAGGTGAAAATGAACGTGTAATACCAGTTTGAAGAGGCTTGACCTCGGTGTTAATCCACCACAGCTTTCAAGTAAAAGCACCACACCCTCATTCTTAAACCAAACAAAATGTTCCCATAGACGACTGAACAAGGTTTATGATGCAACAGAATAGAATGACATTTTACCAAAGGTGCATTTTATTGACAAAACCCTTGATATTAACAGAAATATTTCAGTTTTTTAATATGTTGTAGAGTTCATTTTATCACACCAATGGAATATGCTCTAATAGTGAATTTAGAGCAACAGTTCATTGTTGCTGTTTGGCTATGAGACACAAACTGCATTTGGCATTTTGACTTTCAATTTTAAATATTGTTTTTTTTTACTACTGGCAATGCATTGCAATATGTTTTTTCTTCATTGGCCTCTCTGTAGATCTTTGCTGACAACTCATTTTCTGAGAAAATAAAGCATAAATAACTAGGGCTGCATGCATTTAGAAAAAAGTTCTGTGATTGTGATTAGGATTGAGAGCTAAACTGTTTAAACAAATTCAAGAATTCCATGCATTTCTGAACATATCTGTAGAGGTCTGAAAACTAAAAGCAAACAGAACATTTAGATTTTACAGTGACCATACTATTACCGAAACAATTAGTCTTAGTGCCATTAATTGTCCACACTCAGATTGCAATTTTAATTATTACCACATTGTGCAGTCTTGTAAACTGAAACTCTCGAATAAAGGGAAAAAAAAAACAAACAAACAATTATATCCTTCTTGCTACTTCCTTTCTGACTTATTGACTTATATACAAGTGTTATTTTAAACCCCGCCCATCCCTTACACGCCTATATATAAAGAATTGCTATAAAAATCTGCCTCCAGTCAATGCGAAGGACTTGTCTATTATTACCACCTGTACCTGCGCATGACTGTGGAACCATCTCTTTGACAAGCACTGTGTATCCTCCACTGCGGGGCCTCAGGGGAATCGCACCCATCTATTATACATGGACCCAACCACATCACATAAACAAACACACACACACAGTCCAGCTCCTGTGGGTAATTTTTGTTTCTCCAATGACCCTACTGTATTCTCTCCTATTCATTTGTCTGCGAGAGGAAGTACTGTGCTAGTTGCAGTGTGTAGGAGTTCTCTAACTGGATGTGTCAGAGCCAAGAGCTGTACAGCAGAGTCTGAATCAAACCGTGCATGGAAACAATAAGGCAGAACTGAACTGAATTAAGCAAACATCGCACAATTCCAATTAGACTTTGCAAGGTTATTTGTATACACAGATTTGCACTTGTTGCTACTCCTGATCCCTTTTTGTTAATAATGGTTTCATCAAGTTTCCATGGTAACTTGGATTTGGCAAAATGGAAATGAAACCAGCATGAACTCAGAATCAGAAACTGTACTTCTGGTTACACAGTTGTTTTTGTTTTTTTCTGAAAGGGACTAAATTTCACTGTAAATAACATGATTTATTTAATGCAAATTTTGTGGTTGAATTATGGGGTTTTGAGTGATAAAACATGTGGTTCTTTGCTATAGAGATTAAAAATTCAAACCAAAATGTTAATCTTTTGAAAGGGAAAAAGTCCTCAAAATGTTACATATTAGAGTAACTAGAAACCCAGGAATATATGAGGCGTGTGACATAACGACTAACATCTCCTTTTTGTAAAGTTTTAATTATATTTGTACTATTCCTCAACAGTTTATTTGGCTTGTAAACCTCTTTTGCTAAGAGCTTCATAATGAGAAAAACAATCTTTCAACTGTTGCTGAAAAAAATTCCTTGACCATGCACTTTGGTTTAGTAGATTCAATCAAATTAAACGTTGTATTGTAAAAGCCAACGCACACCGGGACGCTCTGACGCGCGGCAAAAGAGCCACTTCCATTATTTTCTGTGAGCTCGACCCACGCCTCAATTGAAGTTTAATGAATTGGAATTGAAAAACACATGCTTTTTGCACTTGAGCACAGACATGTCTCTGCTATGTGTCTGACAGAAACACTGCTGTAAATTTTGAGGAGAGGCACGAAAGCCGCAGCGAGGTCAGAAAAAGCACAGGTGTTCAACTCTGCAGAATACTCCCTCCTCTCCCGCCAAAATGCTCCCCTCGTAGCCTTCTTTATTTTCACAATATGAACAACATTTTTTTTAAATCCTCAAAACACTTAAAAGTTAGAGTTGTAAGATTTAGCCTCTCTTACACCTCTTACTGTTGTTTTTTCTACTTCAGTCACTGTATACAGTATGTGGGCAGTAGGAACATCTGGTATATACAATAAGCTGTCAAAGTGAAAGCTAAAAGATGAATATAAATCAATTTAGGAAGAACAAAATTGGTCTCTTCAAATCCTCCTACAGTCTTTACCCATCATTCTTTGCCTCTCTGTATGAAACCTCCCGTATACTGTGTTACCAAATGCCCCCTTCAGAACAATTACTAGGTTCGCTCCTTCTTGGACATATTAAAATTCCTGTGCAGATTCTTTTTCTTATTAGCTAGTGGAGAGGCTACTTGACACCCTCTGACCCAGGCTACAGGTTTAAAACGCATGAGAAGAGCTCCAAAACACACAAAATACTGTTAATGCATTACCAATGATGACCTATTTGCCAGTAGGCTACAATATACAAATAACTAAACGCTTACTGTGGTATTTGTGTCAGTCTGTAATCATGTGTGCAAGTTCCTAATGTTGCATGGATGTATTATTTACTTCAATGGAGATGTCTTTCCCATGGATATAGAGTGTCATCTGTCATATTGGGATCAGCCAGATAAGTGAAACCTGCAGGATAGCAACATCTGATATTCTCTAAACTGCAAAGTATAGCTTAGGCTCCAGCTCAAATACAACAAGAGATATTTTAAAACATGTAATGGTAGATAATTCTTTTTGTCACGTAATAACAAATCATTATTTTTCACATGTGAGACCTGGATGACTGAGGGATTACACAAACACTTTATCCAACATTTGCCTGTAAGCTATCCATTTTTATCCTTTCTTCACCTTATTAGAAAACTAAACTGTATTTAAAGACACACTGTAACTTTTCTAGTAGGTTGTCCTTAAGTTGCACATCTCCATGGTGATGTAACTGTGTACTTATTGCTCAAAAGATCCTTGAAAAACATGCCTTTGACATACTTGACCTCTAACTTGGCCTGGTAGGGTCACTTTTTTGTCTCCACAAACATAGATGCATTTAATATTATATACTGTGGAACATTCCAGGCAAAAATAACATTGTAACTTTACTGGTGAAGGGTATGCCAGTTGTCTTACAAAGTGTTTTTTAAGGGGAAAGCACTTCATAAAATTATAATGTGGCTTGAGGAAGGAAACCAGAGAGAAAATGATATTCATCTAAATCAGGGGTGTCCAAACTTCTCATTAAGGGCCACATACAAAAACACAGAGAAACCTGAGGGCTGATTGAGGGCTATAGACTGGTCGACAGTACAGTGAATACTTCAAATCTGTGTTATTACAACTTAGACTGAACCACTAGACCTTTGTTCATGCTTACATCCTCAGGGGCGCACATTAAATATTGAATATGGGCTGTTAAAGTAGAGTTTCAGAAATGTACAGTATAAAGTACTGTTTAAGGTAATATAGGCAATTTACCTGGAAACTTGAGGGCCAAGAAAAATTGGTCTGAGGGCCGCATTTGGCCCTGGGGCCACAGTTTGGGCATGCCTGATCTAAATAGTAGTCATCTATCACAGATTAAGAAAATAAAATTGGAGAACGGCGTTGGTACGGAGCAGTGGGCGTATGCCGGTAAACAGGAGTTGATTGGCAAAATTGCGTCTTGAAAGTAATCAATTAAAAATTGCTCAAAAATGCACAAATCACTCCAACTATACAAACAACTATAACATGGTTAAAGGCTCTGAAAAAATCAATTTGCATAATGGGTTTGCTTTAAAAGCAATAGTGCGTTTTATCTGTTGACTATATTACATCTTCATAAAAAATCCATCAAAGAAATGGATCAATTAACCCTTTTTGATCTACAAGCATATAGCGCATTACATGCAATGGCTCCGTAAACGGTGTTGTTGAACTTTGCCCTGCAAGTACTTGTGTTAACATATTTATTAGCTTTTCTCCTCTTTCTCCTAACATGAATTGATGCCCGGGCCTCAGAAGGTTACCATTACGCACTCAGTTGGTGGATAACAATAATCCCAAATATACACTTTAGAAGTACCACAGACACATCTACACATCAGCTACCTTTTCACTTTATGGAAATTGCATAGCGAGGTTAGCATGGCCGACACGTACCTGCATGATCCTGACCCACCAACTACTTTTGTTGTTTAAGTCAGTATTTATTTGTGCAGTTGAACTTGGCAATGCAAAGTGGAACTGACAAAATGAAGGCTCAATTTCCACAACTTTTTTGCTGGGGCTTCCTCTGGAACCTGTCAGGAGGGTTGAGCTAAATTAGAGTTGGCAGCTCAGAAGTGCCCATCCTCGAGACTGAAATACTCTTGCCACTTGATACCTTAAAGGCGCCGTACCTGATTTTCACTGTCTCAGAAACGTGAAAAACAGACCTATTTTATTTTTTGCAGACTCACTCACTTACCATATGCATTCTAATGAGTTTATAAACACCTTTTACAACTTTCAGAGACTAGAGCAAAGAAGAAAACAATTGGCATGCTATCAGTGCACTTCCTGATTATACTAGACCACAAGTTTTCCACCAAAGTCTCTCCAAACCAAAATACTTGTATTAACAGAAGATTTGCTATCAGTCTATTAAAAAGACCCCCCCTCGTATCCTTGACTATGAGAAGGCCAGAATCTCAGTCTTGATTTTAATTAACTGCAGTGTCCTGTTGACAACCAGCAACATGTTTAAATAATTAATTCCTTCATTTTAAGGCTGTTAATAATTCTCAAGGTTTCACTTTTAGACTCTCTCGTCTTTAACTATTCTGTTTCTTACTTGATACATTTACTTTTTATAATTATAGCTAGAATATTCCTAAATATGTTTATCAGTTGAAGCTTAAATGCATAACTGGCATCCCTTTATTAAAGAGGGTGTACAGTATTGCACAAAATCTTTCTAGCTTTCTACCTTTGTTATAATGTTCCTCATCAAAAACATGCCTGAAGAGGTTTTAGATGTCATCCATGTACGTTTAAGTAATTTTAGCAATCTCTCCCGGGCCCTATTTTGTTATGTTCTAAAAATAACCCGCAATAGGCGATATCCACTTTATTTGAAAATATATATATGTATTAAGGCTGTAAACCCCTCACCACACACGTTGTACACTTTTCTCAGACAGGCATTAACATTTTCTCGCATTTCTCTCTTGTTTAAACTCAAAGTTCAAACCTTCGTATACTATATCCCTCTTCCTCGGTGATCGGTTAAATGGTGTTGCTCATGTGCTTGTGGTCCAGCGGTATCCACAGAGGCGTCTCTCCGTGCACAGAAACACTTAAGTCCAAAGTGTTTCTGAAATTTGTCGGTACGTTTCATCGACATTGTGGGTTTTGTCGGGGAGAGAAAACTTGCCAAACACACAGCACTTCAGAGTCACACTGCGATCCAACATTTATGTAAATTTGTCTGAACACATTCTGTACTGTACAAGAGACACGGCACAGAGGAGACTGATGGACCATGGCTACAGTCCCTGAGCCAATCAGGACACAGAACACAATGTATGTTCATACTCTGTAAAAAAAGTGTGCAAAATTACACCCAAAAAAAATCCACGAAAAAGTGAGGCCGTGAAAGGTGAACCACAATAGAGCAAGGGACAACTGTATTTTATGTGTTAGCAGTTAATACTCCATAGATAGAAAATACCCCCTCCTTATAAAAAATAACGGTGATTTTCTCATTACAACCCATTATCAATTTTCCTAATTTTTTGTTGTTTAGCTTATTTTGGCTTCTAGAGAACATTTTATTAATCCAGCTGTGCCTTGGGGCATGCACCTATTTTTAAACTGTACTGATTTGAGCACGTTTCACCTTAGCGACCCAGTGGGAAGCCTAATAAAACATACTTACAAGTTTTCATAATCGGATGAACTCCAAAGTGCTTTAATTACAAGCCTCCTCTGGCTACGAAACAAAGTAAGCTTCAATTATTTAGTGCAAGAAAAGGTCTCATCAAACAGGTGTCCCAGCCAAATGATGTGGCATGATAAATGGATTAAATAAAAATAAAAAAAGTGCTTTATTTGACTTGGAAGACCTATCATCCAAAACAGCGCATTTAAGATGACGCTCGATGCAATTCCAAATGAAATCCCAGGTGTTGTGTCCCTGTAGAATTCCAACACCTTTTTGAGATTTGAAATGATAAGAATGATGACAAATGACAATGGTTTGATTTGTTTCGTAGATTTTGCCATGTGCAAATTGATGCCAGGACCGGCGTCTCAACCTTGTTATTTCTGTGGAAGTGGAATTCAAATTTGTTAAAAAGTTTGCAATACAAAACTCTTTGCTTTTCTAATAATAGAGCAGAGGATTAATTGGAAGTATTGGCTGTAGTCCTAAAAATTGGGAATCTGGAGCCTTGTAGTTTGTGGCTAAAATTGAAAACTAACTTGATTTGAAATTCTTCTTGCAAATAGATTTTAATCCAGCACAGAAAGCATTGTCATTAAAAAATCTTTGCATTAGATTTAGCAGGCGTACTTACAAAGACACAGTAAAAGTACAGGATATAAAACTGCCCACAAGAAAATATATTCATACCAAATACTAAAATAACAATTTAAAGCTACTCAAATTTAAACTATTTTACTGTTACCATACATTTTCTGTGGCAAATCCATTTAAATAAAACTAATATCTAATACAAGTATTTAAGATTTGAGCTTTCAAGATGGACGGACGACTGTCAAAACTCTAGAGATGACATATAATTTTGGCCATAACTCAAGAATTTCCACTCCATTAACTGGTGCTAAATGCCACACTTTTCTATGATAAAGTGATGACATTTTATCTGAAAAGTGAAATGCCACTGAAGTAATATGAAGCGTAAAAATCAACAATGTTCTGATTCTGCACCGAGACACGACCTTCTAAAATACCCAAATACTGCCTGTTTTTTGTATATTTGATCTTTCACATACTGACGCCTAATTGAATCCTCCGAGATCCGAAAGGGAAGATTATTTTAGCCATTTAATATTGTGAAACTGAATTTTTTGAGGCTAACTGGCTTGCACTTTGTAACTTTTTCTGGTGGACCATCTGCCACCTGCTTGTCTTATTAGAAATGTTATTGCTTTGGCTGGAATTCTCCAAGCAGACAACGCCACTAAGCCAAGTTACAGGCTAGGAATGTGGAAAGATGACCACAAAATACATGCTAGATATAGATGCGTTTAATGTCACACTGTGGAACGTTCCAGGCAAAGAAATAACATCTCCATGGCAAACAAGTAGGTGATGATTCCACTACCAGAAAAGTTTTACCACTAAAGATCTCTATGGACATTTCTAATTGGGCACTTATATTAGTAGGGAAAAGCGTAGCAATATTTTTCCACTATATTTATTATTGGTTGTTTCTGAATTGTACAAATAAGACTTAAAAAATAACAAAGAGTATGAATCACTAATACTGTGTGACTTGACTCTCAAAATGCAATTCGGTGTTTAGTGTCTGTAAAGCAATTTCTACAAAATCGTGTAGTCTGGGCCACGAGAGACAGGAAGAGCTGCAATCATTCACTCATTTACTGGAGGGAAATAATTTTAGTTTCTGTTATTAAAAGAGGGAAAAACAGATTTGAGTAAACAAATGCTGTTATTGACAAGTATACGTGCACTAAAGGAAGCCTGAATGCAGCGTTCAAAACTAAATACTGGGGTAAATTTTACTTGAGTTTTGAGTTTTGTTTCACCAGATAATAAACGCCTCTTTTTTTGATTAAAATACAGCATCTTAAAGGACCTGTTCACATTTTTTCATGTGTTTGAGCAATGTCTTGCCCCAGAACAGATTCTATAAGCAGCTCCTGAAGTAAAAATAAGTCAGCTGTGTACTGCATCCAATTATAAAGTGGTTTATTGTTCTGGAATCAGGAAGCATTTAATATGCTAGTTGTTAACATTACTGTGACGGTGCTCCGCTCTGGTCTCTGAAAGTTGTGAAAAGAGCTTATAAACTCATCGTGGTGAATAATTGGGATGTGTCACTGACGTAAAACTGATCTGATTTGCACGATCATGTTCGGTTCTGGCTTGAGGCGCTACAGAGGACATGGGGACCAGACTGATACCCTTAATGGCACAATTCGTACACAAATTCAAAGTGCTTTACAGAATAAGAAAGACATTAAAATCACAATACAACAAATCGAAACATAAATAATTCTAAGTCATCATCTTAAAATTAACATTAAAGGAGAAAAAGTGCGGAATAAAACCTTTCAGTCATATGCACAGCTAAACAGACAACAGACTATGACTTCAGTCTTTTCTGAGTTTAGCTGGAGAAAGTTGCGTCCACACACTGATCTGTTGGACGCAGTGGCAGACGATAGATCTTTTTCCATTTGCCAATTCCCTTTACACATATACGCCCCGCTTTAGATTCAATTCCTGAATAATGACCAATAACTGCAAATCCTGACCCCTATTCTTCATTTATTTTCATAAGAGCCTATTTCACGTCACTCGGGAGATAAGTGTTGCCTCTCGCTTTAATTTCTCCTTTTTCTCCAAACTTGAATGCCCGAGTCGCGTGGGTGGCGGTATAGGCTATGTTAATTCTGTACTCCACGAAGATTACGCTATTATCCCCTTTGCTACTGCCACTATCCATGCTGCCCCTTATTTATCAAACCTCCTCCCCACGCACAGTTGCATCTGTCCAGCCATGGGGATTGCACTCCAGCGGACCCCCTACCCCACCGCTTTTTCACCCAAGAGGACAAGCGCACAATGACGCGGGCCGTGGTTAGAGATGCATCAGTGCCCAGGAAGTATTTGCCTCCTTCAAGTTCACCACTCTCATCAAACATTTGCCCAAGAAAAAGCCTATTCTCTTTATCAGGCCGTCTTTTCTTCCCAGCAACATCTGGCAGTTTGAAATCCCTTCGTTCAGTCCAGCCCATCGCACCATTGTTAATAATTGATGTAAACATTGCTCAGGTTGGATGGACGAATCTATATATGCAAATATGTTGAATGTAATGGTGACTTAACTTGTCAATCCTGATGATGTAATGTTTTTTATATTTAAGAGGATTATGCAAGAAACAGAAATGGAGATATGAATATTTTTATTGCAAACCTTTTTTTTGCTGGGTGCTATTCCTTGTATAATAACTGACGAGTGTGTCCTTTGGTGACTCTGTCCAAGCTGGTGTTTTGATTTGAACTGTTCTGATTGGTTTGAGAGAAAAAAAATTATTTTTAAAAAATATATATATATTGACGATGTATATGTCAAAACAGTGGTTTCTATGGTTATGCTATGTCCACAATACTGTCAACTAACACTCCAGTTGATGTATATGACTATTTTTAAAAAATGCATCTGATGTGCATATATTGTCTCTGTCTTTCAGCTCTAAAATGACTTACTGCCAAGAATTACTTAAACTGTGCGACACAAGCTTGATGAAATTATGCAGGTTTACCCTGGAGAACCAAAGGGTCAAATTTGGCCGCAGTTAATTGCTGCTACCCCAAAATGAAACAACAACAAAAAAAAAATTCCAAATTTCAAATCAAAAAAATTAAAAAAGCCCAGAGTGCCACTTCTCCACTCCATTTGTTTTAATCTTTCCTTGTATTCTGTGGCTTTCGGTTAACTGTTTTATGTGACATTTTGAGGACTTTTTCCCATTAAAAGATATAAAAAATTTTGATTTAAATTGTTGGTCACTGTGGCAACCGTTGAAATTGTGTTTGCCATTCTGAAACCAATGGGTTAAAGTTTAGCATTCACCACGGTCTTGTGCTCCCATGTCTCTGAATGACTTGCAGGTTGACGGGCACGTCTGAACAGCGAGCGAGGCGGGTGGTGTGATGTGGGAGGTCAGTATCGGTGGGGAGAGGCCTGTTTAATGCTTCTACCAGGCCAGCAGGGAACCACAAAGGAGGCTGGCCCATTCAAAAGGCCACAGTCCGGCTCGTCCCACATACCAGGCATTCCACAGCGCTGTGTAAGGGTTTGGAGCCAGAGGGGCCTTTCTCACGAGGGCCACCTTAAACACACACAGACAAAGCCAGGCCCCTCCGTTTGATGACCACCAACCGGCACTGATGCTATTTCAACTCCCAGCACAGCGCAGGCAGATACAGTCACTCAAGTTGAGGGCAGCGTGTAGTGGGTGGTTCTAGTGTACATATGTACTTTGAGAGGACTGAAGCAAAGTCGCGTAATCCAAAATCGTTGGCCACTGGCCAAACTTTTAGAGTTGAAGAATGATTCTATAATGTATCTTGACTATAGATGTTACAGTTGTAGACAGATTATTATAATTTGACCACACCCCTTTTTGATATCCTTCCTGTCACAACCAGCCATGCAAATTAACAATAATTAGTAACAACATTTCAACAAATTAAACCTTGCACTGATGTGCCAGGCACAGTCCATGAGGAATGAACCTTGTCCTAATCCTGACATACCTTTAGTCGTTATTTGGTTCTTGCTTTACTCGAATGCAAATGGATAATGCTGTATCCTAAAAGTACATGTAAGCTTAGAATCTGCTGGATGGGATTTGCCATTTGTGCCAACCAAATGTAAATGTTGATATTTTGAAGTCTTGAATCATTGCAGAAATTGTAAAATGCATTTATTTTGGGCCATTGACTCAAGTCAGATTATCGAGTACAAAATGTTCTTGTGCTGTGTATTAAGTGCAGCTGCAGGTTTGCGTTTCTATAGGTGATGATAACAGTTTGTGTAAACAGCGTTATTAAAGGGGCAGGTGCGGAGAGCCATTTAGTGACTACAGTGAAATGCAAATATTAGTCAATCTGCAGAGGAAGAACGGTGGTGCATACTGAAGCATTGGCTAATGGAGAGAGCTCCTGTATGGATGAAATTAAGTGATATTAATGCGCTGGACATTATACCTACTGTATGTAGTTGTGCAGTTTTGGGTGTTTTTTTTGCTTTTTTTTTTTTTTCATTTTGTTTTGATAACACACCATAGTTTATAGAAAGACATTTTCAACAAACACAACAATAGTTGCATTGTAACAGGATTGACCTAAATTGTACTGGAATGCAGAGTTGAAGTAGCATTTTAGGTAGTGGGACATTATGGCAAGTGTAAAAATAAACTGCAAAACTGTGCTGTGTCTAACATTGCTGAGGCTGTGCTGCAGTTTGAATCAGCTCACCTGCTCATGTTTGACTCCTGATACTGTACATCATAATTTTTCACCTCGGGTTGGTTCAAATGAATGGGGGTTTGATTATACAAGAGTCTTCAAGGATGTTAATATCACACAGTCTTACAATTTTTGCATAATATGATATACAAACATGTGTGCGGTTGTGATCAAATATAATAATTAATATATTGTATCATACACCTTGTTTGTCATGTAATAGGCTTTGTATTGGCCATAACCATCTTAAACTCTTGTATTCAAATAGCTCACTGCAGCTGTGGTGCGGTCTCAGGACGTGTTGTTCTGAATTGCAACAAGTGGGGCTCCACCTTATGCTGCGATTAAAAAAAACAAAGGGTACCCCCACCCTTACGTGTGTGTGCTCGGGTGCGTGCCCGTGTGCGTGCCCCGGGAGCTACTGGGAGGATGCGCTTGTGCTCCTCTCCGGACTGCACCATCGCTGCTTCCTCCCAGCGGGGAGTTGTAATCCGATGCCTCTCGTCGTGCAGCTCTGACGCTTTGGCCGCACTCCTCCCCGTTCCTCCCCTTCCTCCGCTGCCTGAGTGTCACCCTCTCCCTCATCTGCTCACTCACTGCGAGTCGAGGCGGTGCCACACGCCTCTGGGACCGTCGTTTAGCAGCATTGAGCATTCAGTGAAGGAGCGAGCCACCGCGGAACTGCTACTGCCTACTTTATTTTTCCTCAGACTTTCTCGGGGGATTGAGCTCATGCACGGCAGTCCGGTAACGTGCCCGAGCAGGTTCACATCGGAGGCGGTTTCGGATCTACCTGAGAGTCCACTGCCCTCGTCTGTACTGGCCACTGCGCGCCTCCCTACAGCCTCTCCACACCCGCCTCCGGCCTTCACCGTTTACCACTGAGACAAGGGAAACGCACCGGGATACAAGCATGGGGTTTCTACGGCACTGTAAAGGAGATTTTCTACAACATGTGCAGTACAGAATCTTCGCCCCGCTGTCCGTGCACCAGTCACCTCCATCGCGTAATTGGGATTTTACCGTTTTGAGGCCGCTGTGCCGCCACTCGTTATCTCTGACACTGTCTCTCGGCTCATCGTGCGGCCACTGCGGAGGATGAGCAGTGGTGTTGCACAGCCCCTAGGAGACCTCATTTCAATGGACCGGATATTTCTCACTGTAGTGTTGGCGTGTTTATAATATCACGACGCGCGTTTGGCTGCGTTTCCTCCGCGTTCAACTTCATCCTCATGCATTTCCTCTGTCGCTTTAAATCAAGAATATATATTGCAGTTATTCTGAATAGTTCGCGCGATTTAGAATGATATTATCTGTATAGAAATGCATGTAATCCCACTTCCACCCTGCTGTACCATAGCATCAAATCGGGTGCAGGATATTCTCCCTGCCTGCCCTCGCCCATGTTGTCCTCCCTTTACGCATAAGCTCGTGTGATGCCCAGAGCTATAGCAACACTATAGGGACGTTTTAGAACATCTCAGTGTGCCTCTAATACGTTCAAAAGACCATGCAGTTTGCCATGTTTATGTTCTATATGAGAATGGTTATCTTGACAGGGTCCCGTAAGTGCCTGTTCTTCAGAGATGGGCGCGTTGTGTGCGTGTGTTGTGCGCGCGTAACGAGGGAGCTTATTTCTGACTTGTGCCTCGCCTCAGGCCTCCCAGAACAGATAATGGGTCACTGTGTCAAGACTGCGAGGGTGCGTCTCTGCCACTATTTGTGTGGGTGATGGTTGATTGCATCTG
>JAIEZT010001373.1:12749853-12823120 GCA_019594935.1 Periophthalmus modestus | reverse complement strand
TATTATTTAATTCTTTTATGTTGAACCCACATATGATCTCACGTTCAGCTCCCCAGTCGATACTTTTCGAGGTAGTGTTCATCCTTTTCCCTTACTTGTTTGGGCCAAATCGTCGGATTCTGTTAGCCCTTGGGGCCAAATAACACTGAGGGAAGAAGCAATCTGTGCATTGGGGGGGGGGGGGGGGGGCTATTCTGAGAAGCGAGCCATACCAGTGAGCACACAGAACCAGTCGCTAGCTTAGCCAGCTCCCACATCCGCCAAACATGCTCCATTTACCCCCCCGCATTTATCTCATTGACAACCAAAAGGGATCGCTTTTTTGGGCACTGTCCCAAACCAGAACCCTTGTTAATACCTGTTTGATATTTGTGTCACTCCCTGCACCTTTTTTCCAATGTGGTTTTTTATATTGCAAATAAACGAAACTGAAAATCAGTTGTCATGCCTTCAGACAGTAGTGGAGCTGCATGATGCATGAAAATTGTGATATTCATTAAAGAGGCATTTGCAATAGTTTCACATTGCACTTTTAACAATGCTATGACAGTCTCTTTCACTTTAATTACATTCTCTTGGTTAGTTTGAAATTGTCAAAATCAACCCCTAATGACATTTAATTCCTATAATTATGGTCAGAACTGAAGACAGATTGAAAACCGTATTATTGCAATTAATACTTGTGGTCGCTGATGTTTTGATGCACTAAGTCATTTTGTGATATCGTGCAGGTGAACATTTTGGGGAGAGTAGATGCAGGAATAGCAATGAGTTCAAACCAAGGCTACAGTGTGTGATGGTGTTTTGTGATGGTGTTGTGTGTGCTGTTGTGTGTGCCGTTGTGTGTGCCGTTGTGCGGTGTTGACGGGGACAGCGATGAGCGACACATGCACAGGCCTGCCTCACGGCTCTGACATTTCCCTCTGCTCTCCTGGTACACAGCGCCTTCAGGGAAGTCACCCAGCTAAAGACGGCTTTATAAATATACACCAGGGATAATGACACCTTTTACCTTTCATACCCTACACGCCACATGGTTCAGACTCTTCAACAGCTCAGCTCAAATATGAGAGACAAATACACCATACAAGAAGATAATTATATATGTTTAAAGCAATTCAAATTCTATTCAGTTGTCATTTACTTGCTACCCTTGACTCGTCTGATGCTTTGTTTAGTGGTTATTTGTGAAACATATGTCCTTGTTGCTTAAATCAAGGTTTGGCAGAAATTAAAATCTTTGAGAGGAAAATGAGCTTGTGAAGTCGTGTTTCTTCACAGCATTCAAGTTGTCAAGATTGGCAAAAAAAGGTTTTATATCCACTAAATAACAGGGCTTGTGAGTCAAAAGAAGAACAAATTTGGGGTTGACACAACAAACAAGTGACCCTGTTGGACACATTTTTTTACACTCGTTTTTACCAGCCACACTTGGGCAGGGCGATATGACAGTAAAAATGAAATTGGGATTTGATTCCTCGGATAATTTAGGCAATTTTTCTTTTTTTTTTTTGTAATATTGGTCAGCCTCCATTTTAATCTGAGTGTGTGACAGATGGGGTTTATACTGAAAATTTTATGTTGTATCATCTTACATTTTGGTTACATATTATACTAGCCTGGACTATTCCCACTTATAAATGTTCAGTGTTTACACAGAAGTAGAGGTTGGTAATAGGTTTCAAGATGTGTAAAATTCGAATATCCAGTATACTGTCTATAAATGAAACAATGAAAAATTATAGTATCAATGAAGAGTATACATAAAATCTTGTGCAATCTCCTAAACAAGGGTATAAAGTGAAACTTCTGCCCTTTTGTGGTTAATTTTATGGTCCATTCACATTTCACGTGATACTTTGTGACTGACATTATGTAAAAAAAGGTCGAGATATACATTTTTTTTTGTCAATATCGCCCAATCTTACACCAAAGTTCCGGTAGTTTTTACTTTTTCTTTTTTTTTGACCGACACAAGCTAGTCTGCATATTTGAGCATGTTTTTGGGTCAGTACACAGAGGCTGACCTTCACATGAGTACCACAGTGTCCCCGCTGTATTTGGCCCCTGGTGAAGACAGCTCTTGAATGAATGGTTGCTGGGCTGTAACCGATGCCACTGTCTGCATACCATGTTTTAATCTGTACATAACCCCTGTGTCTGAGGCTCTGTGTGTGGCCTCCACCATTCTGTGTCATGGGCCACTTTCATGATGCTGTTAGAAATGAGCAGTTATCACACATTTATACACATAGTAATAGTAATGTGATGAAACATAATACTGTACAATTGAATTATCATGTCAAATACATGTAATTCATTTGTGAGCAAAATTCAGGCAAAAAGTGTATTGTTAATATGGAGGTTTTGTGGTGTGGTGGAATAAGTACAGCTGCATAATGAACCTTGTCATATTACTGTAATAATGAATATGTTCAACATTTGTGTGTTTGTTCTGAAAAATACCTTCAGTGGTACAGCTATACTCGATCTTCATGGCCAGACCAACTTGTCAATGGCTCGTCGTTTGCCGGATTGAGCTTGGTTAGTACTTGGATGGGAGAGCGCTGTGAATAGGTTCCATGGTGGTTTTAATAGTGCCACATGTCATTGTGTCCTTAGTGCAAGACAAGTGTGTTGTCTAACTGAAAAGAAAAAAAAATCTAGTAAAGGCCAAAGTTCAAATGAACCTGCCAGTAATTTTATGTATTTTTTAAGGCTGTTAAACATTTTGATTTGTAGTTTAAATGTAGAAAACAACTAAACTTGAAAAGCACATGAATTTCCCAAAGAGTCCAAAATGATTTTTGTCATCTCAAAACGGCACAAATGAAGTTGAAATTGGCAAAGGAAAACAGCTGTGGCTTTTGGGTATAATGGCAAGGCACTCTTTTTTTCATATATTTTAAATGTCTATAAAACCACACAGCACTCCTTATCCCTCTTTTACTTGATGTAAAGTTGAAATATCTTATTTTTTTCCAAATCAACATCCCATAGATTTTTAGAGGACAACACCAGTCTGTGTCACCTCTAGTGCATGTTTATAGCTATTATGTGGCTTAGAATCGACCTTGGCGCTTGTGTACCTCCGGCTCTGACGAGGAAGGCCACATTCAGCCCTGAAATAGCTCTGTGAGGGCAGCTCTGACACAGGTACAGTGAGAATATAGACTATGATCCAGGAGCTTCACTTGTACTTTGGCCTATACATTGGAAGACTTATCACATCACACAACACTCTGAAGCACTTTGGGGGGCTATGTGGAAACAGTAAAGGACAATTATGGACAATATCACTGTATCCTTGATGCTGCGGTGTCAAAGTCCACAGCATACCAGGTAGAGCAGTTATCTTTAGCTGGCGAGCTTGTAGCTTGTTGTAATGCAGAATTACTTAACTCAAATCTTACTAATTATTGAATTATTTTATTTCTGAAAAGTAATTGTTACTTCAATTCTTCTTATTTTTGAGAATTCTTTGTTATGAAAAAGTATTGTAAATGACTAAGTAAAAGAGTGTAGTCACAATCACTAGTCATATTGCAGATCAAATTTTGGTAGTTTTTATTTATTTTATTTTTTGTGATGCTCTGTCAAAACCGGCAGGTTTTCACAATCGTTGCTGTAGTGGAGCGGTCAATCTTATAACCATTCCCATTAAGTTGTTGTGCCTGATTTTTGATCACGTCTTAAAAGAAGAACAGAACAAAGTTAGTCCAAGCATCCCAATTCTCCACAGCAGTGAATTTGTAAGCGCCTTTTCACAACTCTGAGACCAGAACAGAGTTTTGCTGTGACAGTAAAGCTAACAAGAACTAGCATGCTAACACGCTCTTCCTGATAACACATGCCTGGCCCAAACTGCACATTTTAACAAAAAAAATGTAATCGATAAATTATTTTGACACGCATTAGTGCAGGTCACATGTATCAGTCAAATAACCTAGATCAAAGATCCAGCCCTGCTCCAGTCTGTGAGCCGCTGTGCTCGCCCTTTCCTCTCCCTTACTGCGCTCAACACACACACACACACACACACACTTGAACACCCTCCTGTGCAGATACGATTAATTGCGATTAAACCATTTTAATGCTGCCCAACTCTTTTTATAATTGGATGCAGACAGGACACAGTGGATATATTGTATAAGCAACTCCTGAGGTCAGAATTCTCATTTTGAACTCAGGAGGTGCTTATACAATATCTCTGTTCTGGACCAAGAGACATTTGACCCAAATACATGAGCTAAGTTCTGACTCCTGTGTTGTGTTTTACACAACACAGGAGTTGGCGTTCCATACTGTCCAAAGGAGGCGTTCCATACTGTCCAAAGGAGCCATACATGGCAACTAGTAGAATTTAATGTCACAAGCTGTAAATGAATGAGCAGCATGTTGACTATATTAGATCGAGTAGTTGTTGACATTCAGATGCGATATTCAGATGATTGCAGTGTTCCTGGCTTAGTGTTCATTAAATGCCATCTTTAGTCCTGTCCACATTATAATTCATTATACTCCATTTCATGGTGTCCTCCCTCTTTCTGAACCTCAGACCAGTTCACTCCATTAATTTGGATTTCCTGTGTCAGTAGAGTTATTTCTGGTCTAATCTCTAAGCAACGCAATCAACACTGCCTCCCTCACTGGACAAGCTACTTATTGTCCAGAACTCATGAAATGTTTTCCAGGACAAGATTAAGCTTTAATGAAACTTTTTGCTGTCTTTCAAAATATGGCAACCAGGGCAACAAGATTATTTTTTGTTAAATTGTGTATAGAACCATTGTGCAGGTCAAAATAGTTTTTTACAGGAGGAATTGGTGAAGGACAATTTAAAATATTCTGTATTTTTGGCATCTGAAAACTAAATCACCACTTGTGTTATAATATTAAGACAAAGTTGTAAAATAAAATGGCTAACATTAGAAGGTTGAAGAAAATGGTAATGTATGTTTACATTAGCAAGAAATGTAACTAGCATGTAAGCTAAATATTGCCTGATTCTTTGATAATTGGCGAGCTTTTAGTTTCAGGAAGTGAAATAACTACTTGTATCTTCCTGATGTTCTTCTAAAGTCTAGATCTTACTAAAATACAAGTTGGTTACCAAAACAAAATGTAGCCTACTGACTACTATATGGCGGCTACTACAATATATAAAAAGCCATAGAAGTTTGCTTATGAAACGTTTTTATATAAGTGTAATTTACTGGTCCCTCCTCCCAGCAGTATACTAGTGCTCCAGAGTAGCACCCTATCCTCATTCTCACACCATCTTTGTTCTGACTGAGCGTTTGTTTCAGCTCCAGTTTGTTCCTTTTCAACTCAAATAGCTTTTTTAAAACCCTCAGTCTGGCCGTAGATAGCATTTCAGTAGGCGCGGGCTTGTCTGTACAATTGGTTGAGAAACAGAAGAATCAGAATCGATTTCTATAAAGGCAGAGAATTGCTTCATCACCTCCACAGCGCTGCATTGGACGCCCACTCCAAACACCTTCATTACAGCTCCACAAGTGTTAGTGCGTCAGAGGTCATCCGCAGAGGTGGGGCCGTCTGCCTGTGCTCAGCTGTGTGGGTTTTGTCCATTCATTCAACAATGTAGTGTTTTTTGAACATTCTCTTTGCAAAAACTCAAATTGTAGTTCAAGGATACATGTTTTGAGTGTCAAATCGAATTACATTTGGCAATTGATTAAAAAAAGTTAAATACTAGGGCTCCAGCGATTAATCAACTAATCGTGACTGGTCGACTGAAAAAAATAATCAATTATATGATAATTATGATAATAATGATTATGGGATTGGTTATTTTGATAATAATTATTGTTATCTGGACTTTTGGCCAATAATTCTCTTTATTTGTAAATATTATCTATTTAGAGAACTTCACTATATTTCAACATTTCTGAAGATCTAAATTAACTAATAATAATTTTACTAGTCAGCTAAGGACTAGTCAACTACTAAAATGATCATTAGCTGCATTCCTAAAAAGCACAATTCTAGACTGTCCTTGTATAACTGCATTACACATATCACACATATCACACATTACACAAATACACAAATGAAAAGGAAACTGCATTGAAAATGTTGTGTTGGCACTGCTTGAACAAACTGGTTCCGATGACCCATTTACTTAATAGACTTCGTTCTGTTCTTTCAAAATGATTAAAGTTGGATTTTGTGTGATGTAATTTCAACAAGCAACACACACTGTTTAATTTGATTAATTTGATGTGATTGTACTGAATGTAATCCATACCAAAAGTGTACATCTTTATACATCTTCTTATACATATTTATTTCCTTTTTTTTTGTTTTTTTTTTTTTTTCATGTCACCCTGTTCCTTCTGCCCGTCTTCACACAGGTAAGAAATGCATGCTTATTCACCCACACCAGCAGATTTAAAATACCTTTTGCCAACTGGCTGTTCCTCACTATCCACCGCTAGTTCCTCTAGAGGGCAGCGTTCCCCCAGAGTTACATGATCACTTGTCTAGCTTAAACCCCACTGACCATCTCCTTGGCTTTACTTTGCACTGGAGATTTGCGGTATATTTACTCATAGCCCTAGTAGTAGTAGTAGTAGGAGTAGTAGTAGTAGTATCGGGTGATGTTCACTTTCAGCTTTTCAAATCTTTTGACCGTAACCCCATGTATTTTCTGTGAGCCCTGAGAGTTTGAGCGAGGCATTCGTTCCTTGGATTCTTTGGTCTTTTGGTAGATTTGTACCACCATATTAGTATCTCGGTAACCTCATAACTACATTAGTTGCTCATATTTCCCTTAATAAATCTTACAATTTTCCATGGCTTTAACTGCTAAAGGTGCATTGCGTAATGTTTTGAGTGAGACTGAGGTGAAAATTTGATTGCTTTGCTTTGAATTAGACATAACCCTGTTTTTCATGATATTTTTTGTGCATTTCAAAAGCCCAGTTATAAAATCAATGCTTTATAGATACGCTTTATGCAGTAGTGTAGAACATTCGATTTTATTTACTCCTGTACCAGTCCAAACTGAATGCTGAACAACTTCTGAGTCTCTTTCAGTGTGTGTTTTGAACAGCTTGGAATTGTGCCTTTTATGTAAGTGTGTGAATTTTGATTAGAAATTCAACACTGCTTAAGATGGTTGAAAAAAAAGCAATTATCACTTGTCTCTAATCATAAATACTAAATAACCAATTAATCTAACGGTTAAAACCAAAACAGAACAACAATTTCACTGTGCATTCATCCCCACATACTGTACACAAGTAGTGTCTGCTGCTTCTGCCATATCCGCTCTGTATTTTATTACTATGATGGATGACATTGAAGGAGATCCCATGGCTACATTAGATTTCCAGCTCCATCTCCTGCACAGGCTTATCAAGTCCTTTCATTTCAACTGATGCAATTAGCCCAACCTCATTATGCAACTCCTATCTCCTCCCACTTGTTTACCATTGCCCCCGGAAAATGACAGAAAATTGCCAACAAAGTTTTCATTTAACCTCCTAATAGAATACTTCACCTGGGGGAGTTTGTTCTGAAATTGTATCCTATTTCTTTGCACTAGACAGTTTTGAAGTGCAATATAATGGGGTTGTTGCCTAGTAAAATATGTTGTTGAAATCTAAAATAGGTAGCAAAGAGGAGTGACTGAAAATGTCCATACAAGACCCGCTGCAGTGGATAGGTTTACGTCAGCCCTCTCCTGCGCTGCCTGCTTTATTGTAGAGTAGATATCTAAGGATTTGTTCTGAGCTGAGTCAACAGACAAAAGCAAACATCTTCTCCTATAGAGACAGGCTGGAACATCTCACCACACCCCACTAACGCACTCGTGTTTGACGTCAGACACATCGTTGTATTTCCCAGCCTGAGTTAGTGGATTTCTTCTATTACATTATTAAAGACTATTTCTTTTTTATTGTGTTTAATGATTTAAAAAGACAAAATCTTAAAAAAAAACCCAAAACTTTACATTCTGCATTATTTTCCTATTGGCAATATTGTTTACCATAATTTTAATAATTATAATGTCTTACACTTACAGACTCCGAAGCTTCTCAACGCACTAGACTGTAGGCATTATTCATTCACTCAGAATCTAAACTGGTAAGGTACTATTGGAGCCACAGCTGCCCTGGGGTAGACTGACAGAACCGAGGCTGCCGATCTGCACCAACGCCCTTCCCACAACCACCAACACACATGCACACGTACACACACACACACACGTACACACACACGTACACACACACACACACGTACACACACACGTACACACACACACACACGCGCGCGCTACATTCATACTAAGCAAGAGAGAAGTGTTTTTCCCAAAGATCCAATGACAGAACTTGGGCCGAGCAAGCATTAAACCTCTCTAACCTTCTTGATATGAAGTTCTGTAACCACTAAGCCATTCTTTTGTCGCTTTGGATAACTACTTTTTTGGATAAAACTGAATTTGTGCATTTTGACTTAACTGACCTATAACTGCGGCTCATTCTATTTTATTTATTTATTCCTGTACTAATCCAAACTAATTGTTAAACTGCTTCTCCGGGTCTCTTTTAATTTGTGCTTTGAATGGCTCGGAGATCACGATCTACCTTGACGTAATTGGGCTCAATGTGAATTTTGCTATTAGAAATTACATTAGTACACTTTGTTTTACCAATATTGACTAAATTGGACTTGACTGCATTGCTGCATAGTTCCAAACTGTGGAGTTAAAGCAGAACTAAGTAACATTTTTACCTCATTAAATGGCATTGGAAGTCCCTCTGAAGGTTAATATATATTTTCGGTGTGTTTGAAGCATCTATCCAACGCGTCTCTTTTTGCTTAAAACCAGTCGTGTAATCCGGCGGACATGACCTGAAGAGTCGTGTTCTCCTGGAAAACATTATAGTGCCTTATTTCAATAAAAAATAAAACCAGAAAAAAGAAAAATGTCTGCCTTAACTTGTATTTCACGTTAGTGTGTCACGACTAAACGACCACATAATAAATCGATTTGAGAATATGTAACACCAACCTATTTATTTACCTCTGACTGAATTACAAAAGGGCAAAATGAGGACAGTAAAATATTCAACATACCAGCACAGACCCAGCCCGTTCTGCATTTTAGATCGGCCATGTGAGTGTTGGAGCTGGGACATTGTGGTTGTAAAGTGAATTCTGCCTCGTACTTGGCACATGTGTACTTCATGCTTCATCTCCCTCTATCTTCCCAAAATACCTTCCAACACCCCAGCACGGCGGCCCCCAGCTCGCTACAGTGCGTCGGAGAAAGTGCTGATATGATGTGACTGGCCTCTTTAATTTGTGATGAGCGTGGGAGAGCGGGACCCCAGGGGACCACTGGAGAGCATTGTGGCCAGGTTGTGCTGCTGCCCCAACCCTCAAAGCCAGCTGTAGAGACACCTGCCCGGTCAGCACCGCTCCAGTCCGTGTCTCTATAAAAGAATACATGGTGTTGCCTTTGGAGCATTAATTTAAAGCTACTGTATGTGACTTTTATGTGGGATAATGGTGTTCTATGCTGTAATCACATTCGCTACTGCACTGTTGAAGGCTGGAGTGTTGTCATAGCCAGAGGTGGGTAGTACTCGATTACATTTACTTTGTTACATTTACAAGTACAATTTCTTAAAAAAAAAAAAAAAAAAAACTTTCTTGAAGCATACTTTTACTTGAGTAATACCTTTATTGAATCAGCAGTGCTCTTATTTGTTTTTTTTTTGTAACTCTTCCTACTTTTTATTTCTTGAATCGCTCCATATTTATATATGTTATATATTTTCGACTTTAATTTTTGTGTCTATCCTTTGAAAATACATTTTTTTCCCCGTTAAATTATAAATTAGATGGTACGTTCCAACAGATAATCTTCAAGTTACTCTTACGTGAGAAGTACTTTTCACAAATATTTTTTTACTCTTACTTAATCATTTCTTGGATAGCTTTTTTGTACTTGAATAATATTATTTTGAAGCAACATTACTCTTACTTGAGTACAATTTTTGGCTATTCTACCCACCTCTGGTCAAAGCCATGGCTCTAAAGAGTCAGAGCATGTCTCTTCCTGGTGATACTTTAATACTCACCTCTAGTACACTTGTGTGAGCATCGAAGTAGTAGAGACAATAGGAAGAAGGCTGGTGATACAATAAGGATTTGGACACTGTGTACTCTGCGGTATTTCAAAGGCTGCTCTGCACAGCAGTAGCTTGCTCTGAACAAGGTACAGGATTGGCTCTACCACTACATACAAGTTGGTTTTGACAGAAAGCCATTTGAAGAAAATGGACAAAAAAGTATTTGTTTGTGTTTTCACTTCATTGAAATAGTACACAGAAATGGCAAAAAGAAGAGGCATGATCTATTTCATTTTTTCAGTGTAGGTTTGGGTGTTGGAGAATATAAAACTAGATTTTTCTGAGAAACGGTCCTGGAGCGCTCTTTGTCACAAAATAGGCTCCAGACTTGTTCCTTATGCTCGGGCAGATGTAGCAACATTAGCATTCATGTGTTACTTTGCATTTTCCCATTAAAATCAAGCGTGAGCAGGTGATGACTAAACTGTTTAGCATAAACCTCTCTCATTACATGGATTCTGCAGAATAACAGCGGGTGTTATCTTGAAGCAGCTCTTCCATTCTCAGACCCTATAACTTTGTGTCTGTTGCATGTTGAAAGGCTCTCAAGCCTTTTATCTTGTCTGCATTTCAGGTATTTCTGTGTGTAGTTCCTCTGTCCATGTGTGCACACAATCTCAAGACTCCATTAAAGAGGCTGGTGGAGGCTTGGTAACAACCCATTTGTTGAAGACGTGTCTCCTCTGCATAACAATTAAGCCACAGCGAGTGAATCAGAGACAGATGGCAGGCCACACTACAGGAGAGGGGACATCTACTGTTGGGACTCTTTCTAAATATAAGGCTCTCCAGCTTGTCCGACTTGTTCTACGACTTCTGCCTTTGTTATTTGGGGGCGTAGAGTTACACATTTTTGTCCTAGTTGGACAGAGAAAATTGGCCTCTGCTACTCATCCAAAACTGTTGGCCTAACTTTGTTGTATTTTGTGACAAATTCAACTGTTCCCCAGGAGTGGAAGCCTCTATAAGTAGCCACTGCAGAGTTCATTACTGGACAGCGGGCTGTGCATCCATTGCCAGGATTGTTTGACTCTAATAGCAAGCAAGAGCTTTATCCCTGGATGAGGCCAGAGGCAGCTCACTGCAGCCCGGAGGCCAGAGAGAGTGAATCCTGTTGCCAGGCAACAGTTTATAGACGGAGGGGGCACAGAGCGGGGTACTCCGCTGCACACACCTAGTCCTACGTCAGCACACGTCAGGACCACAGCTCTACTCAGCTTGGCCTTTAGTTATTGATTGCCTTGTCTCTGTATTATAATGTGCCCTGAACTTATTCTGAATCACATACGACTCATCTGATCTTTTCTGAGGCACATGAAATAAAAGTACTGCCCCCTGGTACATGCTGGTAATCCTGTGTCAAACTTTGATTGGACTTGTTGTAGGCAAACAACACTTGGAACTTGTCTCACTCTCTCTTTGAGGCTCTCGCTGCCTGGTGGATTCACTTGTTGTTGTGGATCTGTGCTGCCTGTCTGTGATGCGGCCTTATGTGTTTCCTGAATGTCTAATCTGCCAAGTTGATGCCTCAGGCTCCTGCTGAGAAGGGCTTCCTTGTTCTGGCTGCGTGTCTGTGGTGGTGGCGGCTGCTGTGCCTGTCCTGGTGCACATTACCATACAGCTGTCCCACAGGATGTAGCTCTGCTCTGCTCCGCTCTGCTCACCTCACACGCAGCGCTCTCAGCAGATGGGCTGTGGACATAGAGCCACTCGGCACATGGCGGCCATTGTTGTTTGCTCATTGTAAAGTTGAAAGGTCAGCTGTAGGGTTGGGGTGAGATGGTGTTAAGGGGCCCACCGCCGCTCATTGACTTAAACAGGTGACAGCTCGCTAATGATCACTTTTCGGCTTGTTAACAATATTGATTGTCAATGGCTGGAGCAATGTGAAGGTCAAAGAAGACTGCTGAAGGGAAGAGAACTATTAAAATCAGGTTAAATTTATAATACTAGCTTTTATGGGAATGTTTGATCTTTCGCTGATGTTGTGATCAGTTGTGAATAGAGGATTAGCATGAAATGTTATTTCCTCCTCTTTGATAAATCTTGTCTAATCTCTGAATTGATTACTGGTTTGGCAGGGGATCCCACGCTGTAGGATAAAAATATGGACAAAATGGAGACAAATAAAGTGAGATTGATTGATATGCTTAATGATTATATTGATTAATTATTGGCAATATCATTTCATTATTTTTAAATCTCCATGTTATTTAATATTGTTTTAAACAATGAAGTGGCTGTAAAACACCTTTTAAACATATATTAGGAAATCGGGGCCTTTTTAATTAAGCTTAGTTTTTTTGCATTCAGGCCTTATCATTTGCTGTTATGAATTCTATAGGTTACAGTTATTTATGGTGTACTTGCTAACAGCTTTATCTAAACTGCTAGGTTTGGCTTGCATTTTGTCTATTTACAAAGTATAATTAAAAATCATAATTAAAAGGAAAGTTTTCAAAGTGACTTGTAGTTGAGTTGTGCACTACCTATTCTTTCCTTAAAGAGGGAATATTATGCATATTCGACTTTATGGAGCTTTCTACCATATCCAGTGTTTCTCATAGGCTGTGTTATTATGGCGCCATAAATTATTTTTATTTGAATTATTTTAAGAAGGCCTGTTACACTTATATGGGATATTAACTGCTAACACATAACATATTAGATCACCATGCTACCTTTTATTGTTTTGAAAATGTTATATTTGCTGAAAACAATGCATTAACATGTTTAATTAGAATTTGACACTCTGTTCTAAGTCACTCCCCCTTCAGAGCGCCTTCAGCTTACATCCCATTAATACCCCAAAGAAGTATAATACCCCCCTCTTTAAAGCTATGAGAAACAATTATTTTCTGTCTTATCTCTCAAAACTTGAATGATTGAAATATGGTGTAACTTCAAATAGGCTTCTTCAGAAATACTTTGAAAAAATACGCTGAATAATAAGTAATTACATCCTTTAATGTTGCCTCAGCTTAAAATCATTAAACAAATCCACTCCCAAATTTGCTGCCACATTTGCTCGCCATTTTCAAGCGTTCTACTGACATCGAGGGCTGTCGGTGAAGCCGCAGGATCATTTTGACTTGTCTTGACATTTGGAAGTCTTGAATTTCCGCTTGTGTTTGACTTAAAGGTCGAAAGAAACGGGGGAGGAATGAGGAGCGACTGCCATGTGAACTCTTAGCATTGCTAGCTAGCAGTTTAACCACTAGTTCATAGGTTGGCGTGCCTATCATCTTCAATCAATTAAAGATGATTGGAATTGTCAGAAATGTACCAAATATCGTGGATTTTTACGAGATGGTTTCCGTTGCTGAACCATCATAGCACAGTGTGTTTTTTAGCCAGGAACACAAAGGCTTCATTGCTGATCCGGCTGGGGGACTATGATTGCACAACCAAGGAGAACTATATTTGGTGAGTTGTTCCAATCCTGACATGCATTTTCCACCTCTCTGCACATTTCACTGACGGGACACTTGTCTGCAGATCCCTCATGTTGGGAAAGTTAGGAAAAAGTAGAAATTGAAAAGTGTCCCATATAAAGCAAGAGGCATGAAATCCCCACAACATCAGTATTGTGTGCTAAAGAAGGGGCGTCATCCAAGTTTGGGTTACAGTGGGGTGGATTTACCCAATATTTACCCAATAATCTGTAGGTTTTCAGTGAGTTAATTTTGGTTTCCTTTACAGTGCAATTGCTGGTTTGTTGAGTTAGCTTTTTCATAAGATTAAAACTAAATATACATAAATAATCAATCCACACAAATTGAGATTCAAGTTAACTGAAATATCATGATACATTTAACAGCATATAAACTGTCATGAATAAAATTTACATAATCAATTTCCTCAATTATTATAGTCCAGCCCTTCATGCACATGTCACTGGAATCATTGTATTTTATAAGAGGTTCAACAATGAGTGCAGTGGTTATCCACAGGAGGTGAAAATGAACGTGTAATACCAGTTTGAAGAGGCTTGACCTCGGTGTTAATCCACCACAGCTTTCAAGTAAAAGCACCACACCCTCATTCTTAAACCAAACAAAATGTTCCCATAGACGACTGAACAAGGTTTATGATGCAACAGAATAGAATGACATTTTACCAAAGGTGCATTTTATTGACAAAACCCTTGATATTAACAGAAATATTTCAGTTTTTAATATGTTGTAGAGTTCATTTTATCACACCAATGGAATATGCTCTAATAGTGAATTTAGAGCAACAGTTCATTGTTGCTGTTTGGCTATGAGACACAAACTGCATTTGGCATTTTGACTTTCAATTTTAAATATTGTTTTTTTTTACTACTGGCAATGCATTGCAATATGTTTTTCCTTCATTGGCCTCTCTGTAGATCTTTGCTGACAACTCATTTTCTGAGAAAAATAAAGCATAAATAACTAGGGCTGCATGCATTTAGAAAAAAGTTCTGTGATTGTGATTAGGATTGAGAGCTAAACTGTTTAAACAAATTCAAGAATTCCATGCATTTCTGAACATATCTGTAGAGGTCTGAAAACTAAAAGCAAACAGAACATTTAGATTTTACAGTGACCATACTATTACCGAAACAATTAGTCTTAGTGCCATTAATTGTCCACACTCAGATTGCAATTTTAATTATTACCACATTGTGCAGTCTTGTAAACTGAAACTCCGAATAAAGGGAAAAAAAACAACAAACAATTATCCTTCTTGCTACTTCCTTTCTGACTTATTGACTTATATACAAGTGTTATTTTAAACCCGCCCATCCCTTACACGCCTATATATAAAGAATTGCTATAAAAATCTGCCTCCAGTCAATGCGAAGGACTTGTCTATTATTACCACCTGTACCTGCGCATGACTGTGGAACCATCTCTTTGACAAGCACTGTGTATCCTCCACTGCGGGGCCTCAGGGGAATCGCACCCATCTATTATACATGGACCCAACCACATCACATAAACAAACACACACAGTCCAGCTCCTGTGGGTAATTTTTGTTTCTCCAATGACCCTACTGTATTCTCTCCTATTCATTTGTCTGCGAGAGGAAGTACTGTGCTAGTTGCAGTGTGTAGGAGTTCTCTAACTGGATGTGTCAGAGCCAAGAGCTGTACAGCAGAGTCTGAATCAAACCGTGCATGGAAACAATAAGGCAGAACTGAACTGAATTAAGCAAACATCGCACAATTCCAATTAGACTTTGCAAGGTTATTTGTATACACAGATTTGCACTTGTTGCTACTCCTGATCCCTTTTTGTTAATAATGGTTTCATCAAGTTTCCATGGTAACTTGGATTTGGCAAAATGGAAATGAAACCAGCATGAACTCAGAATCAGAAACTGTACTTCTGGTTACACAGTTGTTTTTGTTTTTTTCTGAAAGGGACTAAATTTCACTGTAAATAACATGATTTATTTAATGCAAATTTTGTGGTTGAATTATGGGGTTTTGAGTGATAAAACATGTGGTTCTTTGCTATAGAGATTAAAAATTCAAACCAAAATGTTAATCTTTTGAAAGGGAAAAAGTCCTCAAAATGTTACATATTAGAGTAACTAGAAACCCAGGAATATATGAGGCGTGTGACATAACGACTAACATCTCCTTTTTGTAAAGTTTTAATTATATTTGTACTATTCCTCAACAGTTTATTTGGCTTGTAAACCTCTTTTGCTAAGAGCTTCATAATGAGAAAAACAATCTTTCAACTGTTGCTGAAAAAAATCCTTGACCATGCACTTTGGTTTAGTAGATTCAATCAAATTAACGTTTGTATTGTAAAAGCCAACGCACACCGGGACGCTCTGACGCGCGGCAAAAGAGCCACTTCCATTATTTTCTGTGAGCTCGACCCACGCCTCAATTGAAGTTTAATGAATTGGGAATTGAAAACACATGCTTTTTGCACTTGAGCACAGACATGTCTCTGCTATGTGTCTGACAGAAACACTGCTGTAAATTTTGAGGAGAGGCACGAAAGCCGCAGCGAGGTCAGAAAAAGCACAGGTGTTCAACTCTGCAGAATACTCCCTCCTCTCCCGCCAAAATGCTCCCCTCGTAGCCTTCTTTATTTTCACAATATGAACAACATTTTTTTTAAATCCTCAAAACACTTAAAAGTTAGAGTTGTAAGATTTAGCCTCTCTTACACCTCTTACTGTTGTTTTTTCTACTTCAGTCACTGTATACAGTATGTGGGCAGTAGGAACATCTGGTATATACAATAAGCTGTCAAAGTGAAAGCTAAAAGATGAATATAAATCAATTTAGGAAGAACAAAATTGTCTCTTCAAATCCTCCTACAGTCTTTACCCATCATTCTTTGCCTCTCTGTATGAAACCTCCCGTATACTGTGTTACCAAATGCCCCCTTCAGAACAATTACTAGGTTCGCTCCTTCTTGGACATATTAAAATTCCTGTGCAGATTCTTTTTCTTATTAGCTAGTGGAGAGGCTACTTGACACCCTCTGACCCCAGGCTACAGGTTAAACGCATGAGAAGAGCTCCAAAACACACAAAATACTGTTAATGCATTACCAATGATGACCTATTTGCCAGTAGGCTACAATATACAAAACTAACTAAACGCTTACTGTGGTATTTGTGTCAGTCTGTAATCATGTGTGCAAGTTCCTAATGTTGCATGGATGTATTATTTACTTCAATGGAGATGTCTTTCCCATGGATATAGAGTGTCATCTGTCATATTGGGATCAGCCAGATAAGTGAAACCTGCAGGATAGCAACATCTGATATTCTCTAAACTGCAAAGTATAGCTTAGGCTCCAGCTCAAATACAACAAGAGATATTTAAAACATGTAATGGTAGATAATTCTTTTTGTCACGTAATAACAAATCATTATTTTTCACATGTGAGACCTGGATGACTGAGGGATTACACAAACACTTTATCCAACATTTGCCTGTAAGCTATCCATTTTTATCCTTTCTTCACCTTATTAGAAAACTAAACTGTATTTAAAGACACACTGTAACTTTTCTGGTAGGTTGTCCTTAAGTTGCACATCTCCATGGTGATGTAACTGTGTACTTATTGCTCAAAAGATCCTTGAAAAACATGCCTTTGACATACTTGACCTCTAACTTGGCCTGGTAGGGTCACTTTTTTGTCTCCACAAACATAGATGCATTTAATATTATACTGTGGAACATTCCAGGCAAAAATAACATTGTAACTTTACTGGTGAAGGGTATGCCAGTTGTCTTACAAAGTGTTTTTTAAGGGGAAAGCACTTCATAAATTATAATGTGGCTTGAGGAAGGAAACCAGAGAGAAAATGATATTCATCTAAATCAGGGGTGTCCAAACTTCTCATTAAGGGCCACATACAAAAACACAGAGAAACCTGAGGGCTGATTGAGGGCTATAGACTGGTCGACAGTACAGTGAATACTTCAAATCTGTGTTATTACAACTTAGACTGAACCACTAGACCTTTGTTCATGCTTACATCCTCAGGGGCGCACATTAAATATTTGATATGGGCTTGTTAAAGTAGAGTTTCAGAAATGTACAGTATAAAGTACTGTTTAAGGTAATATAGGCAATTTACCTGGAAACTTGAGGGCCAAGAAAAATTGGTCTGAGGGCCGCATTTGGCCCTGGGGCCACAGTTTGGGCATGCCTGATCTAAATAGTAGTCATCTATCACAGATTAAGAAAATAAAATTGGAGAACGGCGTTGGTACGGAGCAGTGGGCGTATGCCGGTAACACAGGAGTTGATTGGCAAAATTGCGTCTTGAAAGTAATCAATTAAAAATTGCTCAAAAATGCACAAATCACTCCAACTATACAAACAACTATAACATGGTTAAAGGCTCTGAAAAATAAATTTTGCATAATGGGTTTGCTTTAAAAGCAATAGTGCGTTTTATCTGTTGACTATATTACATCTTCATAAAAAATCCATCAAAGAAATGGATCAATTAACCCTTTTTGATCTACAAGCATATAGCGCATTACATGCAATGGCTCCGTAAACGGTGTTGTTGAACTTTGCCCTGCAAGTACTTGTGTTAACATATTTATTAGCTTTTCTCCTCTTTCTCCTAACATGAATTGATGCCCGGGCCTCAGAAGGTTACCATTACGCACTCAGTTGGTGGATAACAATAATCCCAAATATACACTTTAGAAGCACCCACAGACACATCTACACATCAGCTACCTTTTCACTTTATGGAAATTGCATAGCGAGTTAGCATGGCCGACACGTACCTGCATGATCCTGACCCACCAACTACTTTTGTTGTTTAAGTCAGTATTTATTTGTGCAGTTGAACTTGGCAATGCAAAGTGGAACTGACAAAATGAAGGCTCAATTTCCACAACTTTTTTGCTGGGGCTTCCTCTGGAACCTGTCAGGAGGGTTGAGCTAAATTAGAGTTGGCAGCTCAGAAGTGCCCATCCTCGAGACTGAAATACTCTTGCCACTTGATACCTTAAAGGCGCCGTACCTGATTTTCACTGTCTCAGAAACGTGAAAAACAGACCTATTTTATTTTTTGCAGACTCACTCACTTACCATATGCATTCTAATGAGTTTATAAACACCTTTTACAACTTTCAGAGACTAGAGCAAAGAAGAAAACAATTGGCATGCTATCAGTGCACTTCCTGATTATACTAGACCACAAGTTTTCCACCAAAGTCTCTCCAAACCAAATACTTGTATTAACAGAAGATTTGCTATCAGTCTATTAAAAAGACCCCCTCGTATCCTTGACTATGAGAAGGCCAGAATCTCAGTCTTGATTTTAATTTAACTGCAGTGTCCTGTTGACAACCAGCAACATGTTTAAATAATTAATTCCTTCATTTTAAGGCTGTTAATAATTCTCAAGGTTTCACTTTTAGACTCTCTCATCTTTAAACTATTCTGTTTCTTACTTGATACATTTACTTTTTATAATTATAGCTAGAATATTCCTAAATATGTTTATCAGTTGAAGCTTAAATGCATAACTGGCATCCCTTTATTAAAGAGGGTGTACAGTATTGCACAAAATCTTTTCTAGCTTTCTACCTTTGTTATAATGTTCCTCATCAAAAACATGCCTGAAGAGGTTTTAGATGTCATCCATGTACGTTTAAGTAATTTTAGCAATCTCTCCCGGGCCCTATTTTGTTATGTTCTAAAAATAACCCGCAATAGGCGATATCCACTTTATTTTTGAAAATTATATATGTATTAAGGCTGTAAAACCCCTCACCACACACGTTGTACACTTTTCTCAGACAGGCATTAACATTTTCTCGCATTTCTCTCTTGTTTAAACTCAAAGTTCAAACCTTCGTATACTATATCCCTCTTCCTCGGTGATCGGTTTAAATGTGTCGCTCATGTGCTTGTGGTCCAGCGGTATCCACAGAGGCGTCTCTCCGTGCACAGAAACACTTAAGTCCAAAGTGTTTCTGAAATTTGTCGGTACGTTTCATCGACATTGTGGGTTTTGTCGGGGAGAAAACACACAGCACTTCAGAGTCACACTGAGATCCAACGTTTATGTAAATTTGTCTGAACACATTCTGTACTGTACAAGAGACACGGCACAGAGGAGACTGATGGACCATGAGCTACAGTCCCTGAGCCAATCAGGACGCAGAGCACAATGTATGTTCATACTCTGTAAGAAAAAGTGTGCAAAATTACACCCAAAAAAAATCCACGAAAAAGTGAGGCCGTGAAAGGTGAACCACAATAGAGCAAGGGACAACTGTATTTTATGTGTTAGCAGTTAATACTCCATAGAAATAAAATACCCCCTCCTTATAAAAAATAACGGTGATTTTCTCATTTCAACCCATTATCAAATTTTCTTAATTTTTTGTTGTTTAGCTTATTTTGGCTTCTAGAGAACATTTTATTAATCCAGCTGTGCCTTGGGCATGCACCTATTTTTAAACTGTACTGATTTGAGCACGTTTCACCTTAGCGACCCAGTGGGAAGCCTAATAAACATACTTACAAGTTTTCATAATCGGATGAACTCCAAAGTGCTTTAATTACAAGCCTCCTCTGGCTACGAAACAAAGTAAGCTTCAATTATTAGTGTAAGAAAAGGTCTCATCAAACAGGTGTCCCAGCCAAATGTGGGCATGATAAATGGATTAAATAAAAATCAAAAAAGTGCTTTATTTGACTTGGAAGACCTATCATCCAAAACAGCGCATTTAAGATGACGCTCGATGCAATTCCAAATGAAATCCCAGGTGTTGTGTCCCTGTAGAAATTCCAACACCTTTTTGAGATTTGAAATAAGAATGATGACAAATGACAGTGGTTTGATTTGTTTCGTAGATTTTGCCATGTGCAAATTGATGCCAGGACCGGCGTCTCAACCTTGTTATTTCTGTGGAAGTGGAATTCAAATTTGTTAAAAGTTGTTGCAATACAAAACTCTTTGCTTTTCTAATAATAGAGCAGAGGATTAATTGGAAGTATTGGCTGTAGCCCTAAAAATTGGAATCTGGAGCCTTGTAGTTTGTGGCTAAAATTGAAAACTAACTTGATTTGAAATTCTTCTTGCAAACAGAATTTAAATCCAGCACAGAAAGCGTTGTCATTAAAAAAATCTTTGCATTAGATTTAGCAGGCGTACTTACAAAGACACAGTAAAAGTACAGGATATAAAACTGCCCACAAGAAAATATATTCATACCAAATACTAAAATAACAATTTAAAGCTACTCAAATTTAAACTATTTTACTGTTACCATACATTTTCTGTGGCAAATCCATTTAAATAAAACTAATATCTAATACAAGTATTTAAGATTTGAGCTTTCAAGATGGACGGACGACTGTCAAAACTCTAGAGATGACATAATTTTGGCCATAACTCAAGAATTTCCACTCCATTAACTGGTGCTAAATGCCACACTTTTCTATGATAAAGTGATGACATTTTATCTGAAAAGTGAAATGCCACTGAAGTAATATGAAGCGTAAAATCAACAATGTTCTGATTCTGCACCGAGACACGACCTTCTAAAATACCCAAATACTGCCTGTTGTTTGTATATTTGATCTTTCACATACTGACGCCTAATTGAATCCTCCGAGATCCGAAAGGGAAGATTATTTAGCCATTTAATTATTGTGAAACTGAATTTTTTTACGCTAACTGGCTTGCACTTTGTAACTTTTTCTGGTGGACCATCTGCCACCTGCTTGTCTTATTAGAAATGTTATTGCTTTGGCTGGAATTCTCCAAGCAGACAACGCCACTAAGCCAAGTTACAGGCTAGGAATGTGGAAAGATGACCACAAAATACATGCTAGATAGATGCGTTTAATGTCACACTGTGGAACGTTCCAGGCAAAGAAATAACATCTCCATGGCAACAAGTAGGTGATGATTCCACTACCAGAAAAGTTTTACCACTAAAGATCTCTATGGACATTTCTAATTGGGCACTTATATTAGTAGGGAAAAGCGTAGCAATATTTTTCCACTATATTTATTATTGGCTTGTTTCTGAATTGTATAAATAAGACTTAAAAAATAACAAAGAGTATGAATCACTAATACTGTGTGACTTGACTCTCAAAATGCAATTCGGTGTTTAGTGTCTGTAAAGCAATTTCTACAAAATCGTGTAGTCTGGGCCACGAGAGACAGGAAGAGCTGCAATCATTCACTCATTTACTGGAGGGAAATAATTTAGTTTCTGTTATTAAAAGAGGGAAAAAAGATTTGAGTAAACAAATGCTGTTATTGACAAGTATACGTGCACTAAAGGAAGCCTGAATGCAGTGTTCAAAACTAAATACTGGGGTAAATTTTACTTGAGTTTTGAGTTTTTTCACCAGATAATAAACGCCTCTTGTTTTCTATTAAAATACAGCATCTTAAAGGACCTGTTCACATTTTTTTCCATGTGTTTGAGCAATGTCTTGCCCCAGAACAGATTCTATAAGCAGCTCCTGAAGTAAAAATAAGTCAGCTGTGTACTGCATCCAATTATCAAGTGGTTTATTGTTCTTGAATCAGGAAGCATTTAATATGCTAGTTGTTAACATTACTGTGACGGTGCTCCGCTCTGGTCTCTGAAAGTTGTGAAAAGAGCTTATAAACTCATCGTGGTGAATAATTGGATGTGTCACTGATTTTTATACACTGACGTAAAACTGATCTGATTTGCACGATCATGTTCGGTTCTGGCTTGAGGCGCTACAGAGGACATGGGGACCAGACTGATACCCCTAATGGCACAATTCGTACACAAATTCAAAGTGCTTTACAGAATAAGAAAGACATTAAAATCACAATACAACAAATCGAAACATAAATAATTCTAAGTCATCATCTTAAAATTAACATTAAAGGAGAAAAGTGCGGAATAAAACCTTTCAGTCATATGCACAGCTAAACAGACAACAGACTATGACTTCAGTCTTTTCTGAGTTTAGCTGGAGAAAGTTGCGTCCACACACTGATCTGTTGGACGCAGTGGCAGACGATAGATCTTTTTCCATTTGCCAATTCCCTTTACACATATACGCCCGCTTTAGATTCAATTCCTGAATAATGACCAATAACTGCAAATCCTGACCCCTATTCTTCATTTATTTTCATAAGAGCCTATTCACGTCACTCGGGAGATAAGTGTTGCCTCTCGCTTTAATTTCTCCTTTTTCTCCAAACTTGAATGCCGGAGTCGCGTGGGTGGCGGTAGGCTATGTTAATTCTGTACTCCACGCAGATTACGCTATTATCCCCCTTTGCTACTGCCACTATCCATGCTGCCCTTATTTATCAAACCTCCTCCCCCACGCACGTTGCATCTGTCCAGCCATGGGGATTGCACTCCAGTGGACCCCCTACCCCACCGCTTTTTCACCCAAGAGGACAAGCGCACAATGACGCGGCCGTGGTTAGAGATGCATCAGTGCCCAGGAAGTATTTGCCTCCTTCAAGTTCACCACCTCTCATCAAACATTTGCCCAAGAAAAGCCTATTCTCTTTATCAGGCCGTCTTTTCTTCCCAGCAACATCTGGCAGTTTGAAATCCCTTCGTTCAGTCCAGCCCATCGCACCATTGTTAATAATTGATGTAAACATTGCTCAGGTTGGATGGACGAATCTATATGCAAATATGTTGAATGTAATGGTGACTTAACTTGTCAATCCTGATGATGTAATGTTTTTTATATTTAAGAGGATTATGCAAGAAACAGAAATGGAGATATGAATATTTTATTGCAAACCTTTTTTTGCTGGGTGCTATTCCTTGTATAATAACTGACGAGTGTGTCCTTTGGTGACTCTTGTCCAAGCTGGTGTTTTGATTTGAACTGTTCTGATTGGTTTGAGAGAAAAAAAATTATTTTAAAAAATATATATATATTGACGATGTATATGTCAAAACAGTGGTTTCTATGGTTATGCTACGTCCACAATACTGTCAACTAACACTCCAGTTGATGTATATGACTTATTTTTAAAAATGCATCTGATTGCATATATTGTTGTCTTGTCTTTCAGCTAAAATGACTTACTGCCAAGAATTACTTAACTGTGCGACACAAGCTTGATGAAATTTATGCAGGTTTAACCCTGGAGAACCCAAGGGGTCAAATTTGGCCGCAGTTAATTGCTGCTACCCAAAATGAACAACAACAAAAAAAAAAAATTCAAATTTCAAATCAAAAAATTAAAAAAGCCCAGAGTGCCACTTCTCCACTCCATTTGTTTTAATCTTTCCTTGTATTCTGTGGCTTTCGGTTAACTGTTTTATGTGACATTTTGAAGACTTTTTCCCATTAAAAAGATATAACATTTTGATTTAAATTGTTAGTCACTGTGGCAACCGTTGAAATTGTTTGCCATTCTGAAACCCATGGGTAAAGTTTAGCATTCACCACGGTCTTGTGCTCCCATGTCTCTGAATGACTTGCAGGTTGACGGGCACGTCTGAACAGCAGCGAGGCGGTGGTGTGATGTGGGAGGTCAGTATCGGTGGGGAGAGGCCTGTTTAATGCTCTACCAGGCAGCAGGGAACCACAAAGGAGGCTGGCCCATTCAAAAGGCCACAGTCCGGCTCGTCCCACATACCAGGCATTCCACAGCGCTGTGTAAGGGTTGGAGCCAGAGGGCCTTTCTCACGAGGGCCACCTTAAACACACACAGACAAAGCCCAGGCCCTCCGTTTGATGACCACCAACCGGCACTGATGCTATTTCAACTCCCAGCACAGCGCAGGCATACAGTCACTCAAGTGAGGCAGCGTGTAGTGGGTGGTTCTGTGTACATATGTACTTTGAGAGGACTGAAGCAAAGTCGCGTAATCCAAAATCGTTGGCTGGCCAAAGTTTTAGAGTTGAAGAATGATTCTATAATGTATCTTGACTATAGATGTTACAGTTGTAGACAGATTATTATAATTTGACCACACCCCTTTTTGATATCCTTCCTGTCACAACCAGCCATGCAAATTAACAATAATTAGTAACAACATTTCAACAAATTAAACCTTGCACTGATGTGCCAGGCACAGTCCATGAGGAATGAACCTTGTCCTAATCCTGACATACCTTTAGTCGTTATTTGGTTCTTGCTTTACTCGAATGCAAATGGATAATGCTGTATCCTAAAAGTACATGTAAGCTTAGAATCTGCTGGATGGGATTTGCCATTTTGTGCCAAACAAATGTAAATGTTGATATTTTGAAGTCTTGAATCATTGCTAGAAATTGTAAAATGCATTTATTTTTGGCCATTTGACTCAAGTCATTATCGAGTACAAAATGTTCTTGTGCTGTGTATTAAGTGCAGCTGCAGGTTTGCGTTTCTATAGGTGATGATAAACAGTTTGTGTAAACAGCGTTATTAAATGGGCAGGTGCGGAGAGCCATTAGTGACTACAGTGAAATGCAAATATTAGTCAATCTGCAGAGGAAGAACAGGTGGTGCATACTGAAGCATTGGCTATAATGGAGAGAGCTCCTGTATGGATGAAATTAAGTGATATTTAATGCGCTGACATTATACCTATGTTATGTAGTTGTGCAGTTTTGGGTGTTTTTTTTGCTTTTTTTTCATTTTTGTTTTGATAACACACCATAGTTTATAGAAAGACATTTTCAACAAACACAACAATAGTTGCATTGTAACAGGATTGACCTAAATTGTACTGTAATGCAGAGTTGAAGTAGCATTTTAGGTAGTTGGACATTATGGCAAGTGTAAAAATAAACTGCAAACTGTGCTGTGTCTAACATTGCTGAGGCTGTGCTGCAGTTTGAATCAGCTCACCTGCCTCATGTTTGACTCCTGATACTGTACATCATAATTTTTCACCTCGGGTTGGTTCAAATGAATGGGGGTTTGATTATACAAGAGTCTTCAAGATGTTAATATCACACAGTCTTACAATTTTTGCATAATATTGATATACAAACATGTGTGCAGTTGTGATCAAATATAATAATTGTAATATTGTATCATACACCTTGTTTGTCATGTAATAGGCTTTGTATTGGCCATAACCATCTTAAACTCTTGTATTCAAATAGCTCACTGCAGCTGTGGTGCGGTCTCAGGACGTGTTGTTCTGAATTGCAACAAGTGGGGCTCCACCTTATGATGCGATTAAAAAAAAACAAAGGGTACCCCCACCCTTTACGTGTGTGTGCTCGTGTGCGTGCCCGTGTGCGTGCCCCGGGAGCTCTGGGAGGATGCGCTGTGCTCCTCTCCGGACTGCACCATCGCTGCTTCCTCCAGCGGGGAGTTGTAATCCGATGCCTCTCGTCGTGCAGCTCTGACGCTTTGGCCGCACTCCTCCCCTTTCCTCCCCTTTCCTCCGCTGCCTGAGTGTCACCCTCTCCCTCATCTGCTCACTCACTGCGAGTCGAGGCGGTGCACACGCCTCTGGGACCGTCGTAGCAGCATTGTTCAGTGAAGGAGCGAGCCACCGCGGAACTACTGCCTACTTTATTTTTCCTCATGACTTTCTCGGGGGATTGTAGCTCATGCACGGCAGTCCGGTAACGTGCCCGAGCATGTTCACATCGGAGGCGGTTTCGGATCTACCTGAGAGTCCACTGCCCTCGTCTGTACTGTGCCACTGCGCGCTCCCCAGCCTCCTCCACACCGCTCCGGACTTCACCGTTTACCACTGAGACAAGGGAAACGCACCGGGATACAAGCATGGGGTTCTACGGCACTTTAAAGATGATTTTCTACAAAGTGAGTACAGCATCTTCGCCCGCTGTCCGTGCACCAGTCACCTCCATCGCGTCATTATTTACCGTTTGAGCCGCTGTGCCGCCCTCGTTATCTCTGACACTGTCTCTCGGCTCATCGTGCGGCCACTGCGGAGGATGAGCAGTGGTGTTGCACGCCCCTAGAGACGCTCATTTCAATGGAACCGGATATTTCTCCTGTAGTGTTGGCGTGTTATAATATCACGACGCGCGTTTGGCTGCGTTTCCTCCGCGTTAACTTCATCCTCATGCATTTCCTCTGTCGCTTTAAATCAAGAATATATTGCAGTTATTTGAATAGTTGCGCGATTAGAATGATATTATCTGTATAGAAATGCATGTAATCCCACTTCCACCCTGCTGTACATAGCATCAAATCGTGCCAGGATTCTCCCTGCTCTGCACCTGCCCAATGTTGTCCTCCCTTTACGCATAAGCTCGTGTGATGCACAGAGCTATAGCAACACTATAGGGACTGTTTTAGACATCTCAGTGTGCCTCTAATGCAAAAAGACCATGCAGTTTTGCCATGGTTTATGTTTCTATATGATAATGGTTATCTTGACAGGGTCTTAAGTGCCTGTTCTTCAGAGATGGGCGCGTTGTGTGCGTGTGGTTGTGCGCTGCTGTAACGAGGGGAGCTTATTTCTGACATTGTGCACTCGCCTCAGGCTCCCAGAACAGATAATGGGTCACTGTGTCAAGACTGCTGAGGTGCGTCTCTGCCACTATGTTGGGTGGGTGATGTTGAGTGGCATCTGTGGAGAAAGATGCTCCTAGTTTGTTAGGTAGAGTGCAGAAAGTGTATTGCTGTGTAGTTTATCTGTTTGTCCTGATACTTGACTGGAAAAAAGTAAGCTAAATGCCAGTGATTCTCAAAATGTGGTGCTTGGGCTTCTTCAGGTAGGACTTTTGCTGTGGTATGTTAGTCAGTTTTGGCCATTTTGGTTTGTTTAGTCCTAGTTGTGCCCTGGTGTAGCCCCCTTTTTTCCTCTAAAACATTTTTTTTTTTTGCTGAAGCTCTTATTCTGAAGATCAAATACTTCCAAAATTTGAATGAAAAATCAATGCCATATGTTATGCTATAATATTTGAAATGAATTAGATTTTCTTTTTCACATTACTATTTTATATGTAACATTATTACATTATTACTTAATAGTGATGTATAGCTCCCAATGTGTAATATGCAATACCATAATCTTAACAGTACAAAAACTTGAATGTGATGCGTTGTTGATCTTGCTAAAACTTCTAATATAACCTACTAGCTGCAGTTCCCTTCCTAGATTATTCTCACCAAACTTGTGAACTTCCTCTTCCCAATTATCCATTCCTAAATGCCCCCTTCACGGATACTTCAGCTGCTCCCCAAGTGTGGACTGACACGCCACGTCTGTTTCACGGCTGCTTGAAAAATGAGAAATATTTAGCAGCGGGAATGACTGATGCTACAGGACATAGCCGCCGTCAAAAACCCGCCAACACATTACGTAAGAGCGATTGCCGTCTTTAAAATATCATTAGCTTTCTGTATCCATCTGTCGTATTCTTTTGGCATGAGCGAGGAGGAAGGAGGTCTGATTAGCTGTGATTTACAAACAGCTCTGGTTACCTTTTCCCAGGCTGAAATATTAGAAGTCCACTACTAATTTTTTTTTTTTTTAGCTTGTATGCAGACATTGAAAACTGGCAACCCCCTGTCTTTTCTTTTCACTTGCCACATACACACACACACATACACACACCCAAATGCATGTGTACACCCAAGCTACCTTTCCTTGGCTACTGAACTGCCATTGCTGTGAGATCACCATCTTTAAGAACAAGGGCTATTGGCTTTGAGTGCAAGGATCTAAACAAGCAGGAATATCTTATTAAAAAAAAAAAACTCCCTCCTCCTCCCTGCTTTCAACTGTGGCTAATCAAACAAGCTCCGTCAGTCAGGTAATTGGAGATAAGTGGAACAAGCTATGCGCAAACATGCCTAGCTGGTTGTCGACAACAAAGTACAAATACGTGCAGCTTTTACTGTGCACTATACAGCCCCAGTCCATTTTCCTTTAATATTTTGAGCGCAATTCCTAGTTTGTTGTTTTTTTTTCATGGCTGCTGTGTTAGTAGCTGCAGCAGCAAAGTGGTGAGGCAAAGATCACAAATCACTGGCCTTATAGCACAGTTGAATGTCCAGGGGGTGCCTCCCTACGCCGGTGCATTGATGTGCTGCTAGTCGTATAAACAAGTCTGCTCCCAATGCCTTTTGATCTTTGAACACCTTTAATGATCTGGGCACAAGCTACCGCCGAGTTGGATGTCCTGGCAATAATATAAAGCGGGAGAAATATGGGCATGAATTAATATAGATGGAGCCATGTTTCTATACCTTGAGCGGTTATGACTAAGCTACTTCCTCTTATTTTTTATGTATGAGAGTATGGTTTACAATAATATACATTTTTAGAAGTTCCATCACAATTTAACTATTGATGCCATGAACAAACCACGTAATTACTGCCTAAAATATCATACTTCCTCTAGTATGTCACCAGCTTTAGAAAGATCACACTTTCTGAATGATGAATTGTGAACTGAACTGATCACTGTGGCAGAAAGTACCGCATACAAAAGCTCCAGTCTAGATAGAAGTCTGGTATGAATTTAAATAATACAACGCTCATGATCATTACAGATTAGCTGTTATGATTATATTTGACTAATCAGTAATAACCTTTGACCTCCCACTCCTCTGGGTATTGAAAAACTTGTATTGGGAAAAAGCAAGTTAGCATTTTGCTTTTGAATTGCATAGCTCTGGAAGACCTCTGGTAGATTTATTTATTTTTTCGTCAATTGTCCAACTGCTTGGCCTGATATTTGCCATACGAAGCTTTTGTTTTTTCCCTTATGAAAGAAAGGCATGTAACGCTATCAACAGATCAAGTCTTATGCTAGCTTCTATTTTTTTATTACTATTAATACAGTCACAATTGTACCAGCAGTTAAGAAGGTAATAAATCCACTTTGGTTGGCTTATACAGCCTTTGGTGCATAATTCAGCCAACCCTTTCCATGCTGTTGTACACATGGAAAATTGCTGATGGCTTGCTACAACATGCCGCGATATAGGTCCTACCATGTGCTATTTCGAAACTAAGCTGTGCCCCCAAGGCTGAAATCACCAGGCACCAACGCACAAAACTGCCAGTTAAACCAAATTATAGTGATAAACAAAAACACATCTTGAGTGAGACGTATAATCACGGCAGAGTGACGCTGTACGGTTTGCTTGCCATGCTATAATAACATTCTTTATAATGCATCTGGAGGCCTGTTGGATAAGATATGTCTCGTAGGTGCACCTTTTCCGTTACAGGTTCAGTCTTGTCATTTTACCAACTGTAGACTTTGTGTCAACTGATGCATTAAAAAAATATCCGGAGCAAAGGATGACTCATGAAATCCAGCTGATATCAACGGAAGCTCAGAATGCACAGAAAAAAGTGACTGTGTATTATTTGGGTAAACCAGTCTGTCTGCTTTTGACAGGTGGTCAAGTTAATCTCAAAAGCCATATTTCCACTTGGCTCTCTTGCGTGATCTTGACCGGAAGACTTTTGTTAGCAAAGTTAGTGTTTCCATAGTAGTAAAATTCATGTGTGATTTACTTTTTGGTTTAGACATTAAACAAATGGGCTTGTTGATCAATTAATGAATTAATTTTGTATTTAAATCAAGACATAATACATATTAAATGAGCTTAATTGTATTTATTTTATACTCCTTGTATGTGACATTTAAGAAAAAAAAAATCTAAATTTAACTAAATTTTATGCTGTCCATCACGGTATAATTAGGGAATGGGATGATGATATAAAAGAGGTGATTTTGTCCAACTCTAGTTTGGAGTGTAGCTTTGAGTACAGTTGTTATGTAGAAGACTTTATTTGACATTTCATTTTTTTTGTACTCATTCAACCAACAATTCTGGTTGACTTTTATAACACAATCAATGATCTAGGAACAGTGCCAAAATGCCAAGCAACTTTATTCAAGAGCTATTTTGAGAACTCTTAACAGCATTGGAAAGTCTCTCATAAAGCCTGGCCTATTTTCAATTATGAATATGAAACCATTTTATGATTGATCAGATCAGATTCATTTTTCTATGTAGTTTTGAATGAGAGGTATTCCACTGACACTTTTTTTTCTAAAGTTACATACTGGGGCTTTAATGTATTACAAATTCATGCACAATTTAGCTGTACTAGCCATCAAACCATCTCTCAGACATATAGAACTGACAAACAAATTAAAATTATACTTCTAATTTGCCATATCACCGGTCATCTTTGCAGCATACCTGCTAAATACAAGCCTGACTATGACACTGTATACATTTTTGACTTCTGTAGGGAGATGAGAGCCGGTGATTACTTGCATGTGTGGCATAAAGCGTTGCCAGAGCGCGAGAGAGTGGCAGGCGCATGGGATGGAGTAAATTGGCTTGCACGGGCCGTACACAGGCCCCTTTGTTTGCGCACCGGGGTAGGTGGTAATAGGCCCTGGCTGCTTGTGTGCAGGTGAATGAGAATGATAAACACCAACTTGCCTGGTTTGTTTTTCTTTTTCCAACTATCAGCTAGAATCAAATTTCTCTGCCAAAAAAGAAAAAAAAAGTGGCTTCAGGGCTTTCTTTTTTCTTTTTTTTTTTAGCTAGCCTTTATCGCCTCTGGTTATTATGCAGGCTCTTGGTGCTTGGTAATCACTGTTGTCACATGCCTCCAACATGGAAAGCAGTCCCCTGCACTACAATCCAATAAATGTCTCATCTATTCGTTTGCGGTTAGGTCCCACCATTTGGCGTTGTTATCGGACGTGGTGATAAATTGAAACTGTAGCCGGAGCATTAAAGTTTAATTTCCCATTTGCATTCCTTCACTTCATTGCAAGACTAGATGTGCCTGTGCTGTTTTTAATACGCAGCAAATCAGACAGAATGCTAACAGAGTGCGTCATATGCTTAAGTGTTGTGTTTTAGAAGAAATTAGTCCTTTTGCCTTGGTGAATTGTAAGCTCCACAAAGCGTAGCATGTAGTAATGAGCTTTGTATTGACCACAGAAAGGTGTCCTGGGCTTAACCTTTATAAAAGTTGGTTGTGAACAAAACGATCCTGTTGAGACATGCTTGGTTACAAAGATAGTATTGCATTGCTTCAAATGACTCACTAATCCAGTTTCTAGGCACAGAAGCTGACTTCAAAACAGGAAAAGGTAGTTTTGTAGCATTCATTACAAGATCATGATAAATTATGAAATAACGTTTTAATGCTATCGTATCAGAAATATCATTGTCAGGGTTCAAATACTACATAAGGGAATGTATCCACTCTTTTTGCAGCTATTTGACAATTTTTCTTATTATTGATGATACAGTTGATATTCAAATGTTGCGTTTCTTCAAAACAACAATTTGGACATTATTTTGTTGACTGGGAGCAGCAGTAGCTCAGCTGATAAAGTGTTTGTCCTTCGATCGTGATTTGAACTTCCTCTTGACAGAAAACTCCCACAGATATCGTTGTTGTGTCCTTGCGCAAGACACTCAATCTCCCCCCACTCGTCCAGTGACTGTGTACACTGGTGTATGAATGTATGTGTGAATAGGTGACTGGTTCCTAGATGTAAAGTGCTTTGAGTGCCTTGAAGGTTGAAAAAAGCTATATAAATATATTTTACTGATTTAATGTTCATTGCCAATCTCTAGTCTAATGTTGTTGTCTTTTTGCCTTACAGATGAAGAGGAAGTTGGACCATGGCCCCGAGGTCCGATCATTCCCTTCAGGAAAGAAACCCTGCAAAGGCACAGAATATCCAGGTAGGAATACACCACACACCGTTACAGCCACCCAGTGCTTCAAAGTTGATCCACCTGTCTGTATATGTTGTTTTAAATCTCCTCCTCCTAGCCTTCCCTCTCACACACCTCTTAAACAAACGAATTGTATATTCCAAGAATCCATAACAGTCAGTGCTATAGGGGGCTTCAAAGAGAATCCCCCTCCACAATATTACACGAGTTATCCACACAGAAGCCCCAGATGTTGCTCAGAGCATTCATATTTCATGGTGGTGTGCACATATGTAGCATGTAGTTGCATTAAAATTCTCACTCTACACGGCCACTTGACTGTAAACGCTGCTATGTAACTGGCCGGCTCAGCTTCCTCTCCCATTAAATATAAATCAATAATGAAATGGACCCCCAGCTGCATATTTGCTGTGGGAGTATGAGATGGGATTTGTGCCGCGGCTGCCCTCACATCACAAGGGCAGATGGGCGGGCTTTGAAGTCTGCCACTGCTTTATATACAGAGGGTCATTCAAAGGGAAGACTCTGCTGGCATGATAATTTTAATCCAGATGTCCTTTAGTTTTGACTTAAGAAATGTAATTAAATTGTAGGACTGAGAAAGAAAATGTTTAGCTTATAGAATATTCAGTGACATTTTTAGGTTCTTTGTCATAAATTCTTTGTATAATTAAATCTCAATGGAGCAGACATAACTTTATCGCCTTTTTGTGAAGATGCGTAAGACAGGTGAGAATGCTCATTGCAGTACAATATAGTTAACATAATTATATTAAAATCTTAACTATAATCTTGCCTAGTTTCTGTAGAGTTGTGAAGTGATGATGTCATGGGCGGGTCCGACCTCAAAACTTCACAGCTGATTTATACCATTTTTTGTTCCTTATTCATCTAAGAGACAGTTATTTTACTTAATATGTGTATGGTGTAGTATACTTACTACACCATAAACTGTATCAAATGTGCAACTAATGTAGTAGTAATCTATCGTAATATAGGATTACCAGTGTGTATATCTCACTAACTGCAGGTCACCGCTATCTTATCCTAGACTAGCTTCTCATCTCAACCTTGGACATGAGCAGCAGATATGACATGCGTAGAGTAATTTCATGAGCAACTGTAAGGTTAACAAGTGCCAAAACCTCACAGTATTTAAATAATTGATCTAATATAAATACATAACACCTTTATTTTATGTGAAGAATACATTAATGATAAATATTGAAGTACTATCCCACCAAACAGTAAGCCTGTCACATACGTTTTAAGCTCTTCCAGCATTTTGGCCACAAATAAAAATGACAAACAATAGTCAGTGTAACATCAGTATGATTACTCAGTCAATCAATATACAACACAGTCCGCTGTTGTCAGGTTTCATGTGATCCAGTGCATTGACTTGTCTCACTGTGGGCCTAATACAAATGATGGGGGAGCATTGGAACTAATCCTTAATCCTTAATCAATAATTAAAGCGACCACTTAATGTCATTCTCATTTCACTTTAACTCAGTGCTCTACAATTGCTATTTGTACAATTTAATGTGTCGTCGTTCCCTAAATAATAGATCTATTATACTTGCTGTTGTATTGGCCTACATGCATAATATAACTTAAGAATTACTTCTCACAATAATTTTTGTTTAATGTTTAATTCACTCTGTTTTGCATTGTTTTGGTGTATCTTACCACACAAACAGTATGTGTACAGTACTACTAAACTAAAAACTAAAAGGTACAGTATTTTTTGCCTAAAAGTTACATACTGCAGCATTAACAAGTGATTTTAAATATCTGATTTCCCACATTGATATAAACATTTTATAGGAACACATTGAGTTTCAAAGTCGAAGGATGTCCTTATTTTTATTTCCAAAGTATTTCTAACAACATTTGCCTTTTGACATATTCACCTTTTCCCCCTATGTTGGTCACAGCCCGGCAGGAATCGTCCCATGTCCAGCCACGCCCACCACCTTCGGCCACATCCGCGCAGCCAACGGTCAGGGGCAGCAGAGGCGGCGCATCACCTCCATCCAGCCTCCCACGGGTCTTCAGGAATGGCTCAGAACATTTCAGGTCAGCACCCCTCACCTATCTCCCTTGCTCCTCCTCCTCGGGCTCCCATGGGTGCTCTCGCGGCCTGAAGGAAAAACTCATCAAAAAGCAGATGTTGTACCCAATCAATGTTCACTTAGTCTCTTAGATAATTGCTGCCTTGTTGTTCTGGCCCTGCACATTACCATAGTCAGTGTAGCGTGGAATTGCCATTAGCTATACCTGTTCGCACTGAAAGTAGAGTCATAGCTTCGGTTTGCTCGAGCTCTAGTGATGGCAATTCATTCAAGTTGTCATTTGAGTTTCATATGAATTTGGGCTTGCCTTGGGTCGGTCATCCTACAGAGAAAGCACGCATTGAAATTCAAGATGATACCAAAAACCATGGTAGACGTCTGTCACATGTAAATAAATGACTACTCTTAAAATAAGTGGAACGTATCTGACATTGGGAAAAGCTATTCTACAGCACTGCCACATAAATGCTAGTACTAGACTTGTGTATACTATGTAAGACACATTAGCATAACTCTGCATGCATAAACAATATTACATTAAGCACAATTTGGCATATAGAAGGCAAGACAAGGCAGGTTTATTTGTATGGCACAGTTCGTACACAAAGTAATTCAAAGTGCTTTACAGAATAAGAAAGACATTAAAATTACAATACAAAGAAATCAAAGCATAAATAATCATAAAACTTCAAAAGAGAAGAGTTCTCTATTAGAAACTCTATTAACATATAGCAATAAACTGAGAAGTTGAGATGAAAAAGACGGATAAGGTAATGTCATAAACCCTCATGTATTCATAAACTACTGTTAACTTATGCACACTCTACGAATTCTCCACACAAATTGCTTTCATCATGAGTTAGTCTTACCATTATTTTAGTACACTTTTTGGAGTGTTTCTTTTAGTTTATTTCCATCTCATGAAAATTGATAAAATGAGAGTGTAGAATGAAAAATGTCTTGTCAGAGGCTAATGTTGTCGTCATAAACTTGCAGGATAAACAACTCTTAACATGCTCAAAAACTGACGTCACAAATGACGTTCAGCGTGAGTTGGCCATACCAATATTTTAGCCAACTTGATTTCCCACCTACGTTAATCTATTGTTTGCCAAGTGAAAATTGTATGCCAGAAATGTTCCCCCATTCCAAAGCCAAGTTATATTGGCTCATATTTTGGTGCAGCTAAATTCAAACATATCTAAGAAATAGCATTAAATAGCATAAAAATGCATAAAATGTCTCACTTCTCTTTATCCAATATAGAGCATAGAATATGAAGAGTTAACATGATCATTTTCTCTTTCAGCTTATTTTCCCACTTCTCATTCAATTTGCTGTATTAACACTGTTTGAGCATAGGCACTAATATTATATGTCTAATCCACTAGGTTTAAAAAAAACAGCTCTATGGAAATAAGATGTCATTGAATCATATTAGCCTCAATGGGGGCTGTGTGATTTGCTGTATAATAGGTTGCCATGGATCTCATTACCTTAGAGATTTTGACTCATTATGTTGGAACAGCGTGGCCCACCTATAACACCTGGATGAGCCTGTGTTTATTTTCCATTAGCTCATAGCCCTGAGCTGCAGCACCACTGTCTTTAATCTATAGCTAACCTCAAAAGCAGCATTCTGTACATTCCCCAGTCTAGTCGCAGCATGTAGCTTCTATTAGAAGGCGCAATACTCCAAAGTCAAGTCTGTTTGATGAAAATATTTTGGAATTAAAAAAACAGATTAGATGTGGAAAAGCTGATGATGGTGTCGAAGTAATAATCCACTATATCCCCACGGGGTCTGCTTTTAATACTCTTACTACTAATACTACACTTTTACTGCAACTGCTACTAGTGCCATTAATACCAGTGCAACTACCAATGCTACTATAATCACTACTGTACCACTAATCCCGCAGGCAAGAATTTGATCAAATTATTAACATGAAGAAATTGAGGAAAGCTTTGACCAAACTTATAAAGGCATTGTACCAAATTTTTACTGTCTTGAAAGTTATTCCTCTCACTTAACAAATATATTCAGATTATATAAGCCATAAGAGAACCGGGGTGTTCCAGTCACAGTAAAGCTAACAAGAACTAGCATGCTAACAACACACTTCTTGATTCTAAGACAATAAAATGCTTCATAATTAGTTGTAGACAGTACACTGACTTATTCACCAGATTTCCCTATTGATTACATCGTACATTGCTATGAAATATCCAAAACGTAAATGCACAAATCTTGAACATGATCATTTCTATTAGTGATTAGACCCAAGAAACACAGTATTACAACACAAATCTGCATTTTAACAGTATTACTTTTAGCTGCCCCCCATCTGTATTAAATATCAGCTGGTAGAATGTTGACTTATCTATTAATTTTAATTCCATTCCACTACATCTTAGCCCGTGTGAGATGAGGAGGTTGCGATGCCTTTGGAGAAGTTCGCACCATCTTTATTGCAGTTACCAAAACATCATTCTAATCATCTCATGCAAAGTTCCCTACTGTTCAAAACACTTCTCCTTTACCATCTAAAAATAAAGCGCCAGTGTCTGCCTCTCCGTGCCCTCCCTCCAGTGCTCCCCTGATCGTCTGCATCGGAGCATTTCATCATCACCTCATCACTTGATCAAAAGGCAAAACATTCCTCCTCTTCCTTTGGCTCCCGGCAGATTCAAGTGTCTGCTCCGTGATCACAGGTGTAGCTTTGTCACCGGGGGATCTCCTGAGACTGGAGGAGCACACTCACCTCACTGTTTTTTTTTTTGCGATATTAGGCTAAAAAAATGATGTGACGGCTTTAACCAAAATAGCAATCCTCTAATGGAGTTAAAGTGGGACTAAACGGCTAAACTCCACCCACTACACATTTCAAATAGAGCTGCTAAACTGTGCAGTACCTAAAAGATTAAAGAAGAGAGTGAAAGAGGATAAGGGTTGGGGTCTGGAGGTTTTGAGGAGCAGTGTGTGTGATTGGTCTAACACAGGGGTGTCAAACTCTAATTCACAGAGGGCCAAAAATGAAAAACCGTGACTAAGTTGGGGGCCAAACTAAATATTCAACACATTTGCAAAGCATTCTTGGATTCATAGTATTAGAGGTGCATGTGCTATACTGGTGCGGCGGCTGGCGGGCCAGCTCTAATAAATATTTCATATGATCTCGCGGGCCAAATATATTTATATCGAGGGCCAAATTTGGCCCGCAGGCCTGAGTTTGACACGTCACATTTGACACCTGGTCTAACAGGTATCCACTACTTTCTAGTGTTGTCACGATACTAACGATACGAACTAAAGTAATTTGATACTAAGGAATAGACTTGATGCTCAGTACTGATTTAGATACCACAGTAATAATAAACACAATAGAATGTGATTTTTAACATTAAATCTACTTTTGACAACCCTACATTTATATTAGTTTATTTATGTAAATGTGTGCAAAATCTTGGCATATATTATGTTACAGCCACTATTTCAGATTATGTTGGTGGAGCACAAAAAAATCTGTTTTGGAACGTGATAATTAGCTGGTCATTAGTGTGAAAATGCCCACACTATACAATCCTGTCCAAGGCCAGCGCCTCAGGCTAAAGGTGTTAGCTGCCAAATTACAGGTAGTGCCTGCGTGCCACATTTTCCATCTTGCCTCCAAGCCTGTAATCATTGTTGGAGTTTTTCCTGCAAGAAAAAACAACTAACTCCAAACTGCTGCTTTGTTCAACATGCTTTAAACAACTGAATATTCAGCCAGAATCCAAACCCAGGGGTCTGCTAGCACTGTCGATATAGAGCAGTCTTTGTCTTGATCAAATTTTCCGCCCGTGTGTTGGCTCGGAGGTACAGACAGGTGCCTGAACGCGCACACGGTACAGATCATTAATGTATTATAGGCACATTACACCAAGCGCCATGTTCCTACAGCACTCCAATCAATTCATCCTATCAGAGCTGCCAAGAAGAAGCTTACACAGGCATTCTCAATCCTCTGTCTGACTGGCACCTTCAGCCCATAACACCAAGAACACATTTTATACATGAGTAGGCAGCGTCTCAAGTCCAGATGTGGTCACACATTTAAATTCCCTGATACAAGAAAGTAGAGCTGGCGTGTTAGTGACAGCCCCCTCTCTGTCTCCTCTCTCTGTCCTCAGGCACTGCACAGGACGCATGCCAGTCTCTCATTTAGTGGAGACGGAGCAGTTTGGAGCCATGTAGAGACAAGTCTGGCTAGGCTAGACGGGACTTAATCTAACAACTTATGTAATAAATGACGATTGAATAGAATTGTTGATTGATAAGTCTCATAATGATCACTATAAGTAGAGATGGATGATATTGTTATATATTTTTTTAATACAATACAATAGTTTTACTGTTGGGGATGGGAAAAATATCAAATTGTGATTTTTCTTACAAGCCTGTGATTATGATTAGATTTGCGATTTATTATTTAATGAGGGGATTCTGTTCAAAGCTTTTATTTCAAACACATCCAGTAGAAATGAAAAAAAAAATACTGGGATATGGACTGACAATTGGCACAAGAAAAACATCTCCCAACATATTTTAAACTAGAGGGCTGGCAGTTTTTATGCAGAATAACACACATTTTGCGACTGGTCTATTTGCAGTACATCCGAAAATTTGAAATGCTAAAATGTTCTTGTAATTGTCTTGGTCGAGGTTCAAGTATTGCACAAAAGTGAATGGACTCCAAATAATGAATGGAGGGAATGGAGTCCAAAAAGGCAGAAATATAAAATATCACACCCCTTTTTTAGCTTTATTTTAGTTTCTACTTGTTGTCGTTTTCCAATTATAGACAAACACAATATTCTAATTTGGTATTCCTTCATACCTTTGCTAGGGCACTGCAAAGTCAATAAAACTTCTAAGTGATAATGTGATAAGGGTGTTCAAAAGACGATCCTAGTGTTTATGATAACTATCTAATTTGATTACTAGAAATAGATGTCAACAGGGAACTGCAGATCCCAGCTATGAGAGATGCCATTTTATTCTCTGCAATAAAATATCATAACATCATTATCATGCCCGGCTGCCAGTCGCTGCAGCTCAGTGTTTTTCATTAGCTTCACCTTCTCATTCATTGACACCAGCTGCCAATTCACTCCAACTGTGTTTTAATGGTTGGTACACTGTTAAAACACAAAAAAAAAACTAGGCCACTCGAGTAAACTATGTCTTTTTCCCTCTTTCTCGCAGAGCTGGACCGGACCCGAGAAGCTGCTGGCGCTGGATGAGTTGATTGACAGCTGTGAGCCCACGCAAGTCAAGCATATGATGCAGGTGATCGAGCCGCAGTTTCAGAGAGACTTCATTTCCCTGCTGCCCAAAGAGGTAAGTGACCACATGCCCAGGGATCTATTCTACACATGTTGGGACACGTGAAATGTATGTATTTCATAATGGGAAAAATGAACATCTCAGGTGTTTTGAAACATGTAATTGATTAAAAATGGTGGTGTAGCATCTTATCTCAAAGTAAGAATTGGGGAGGACGGTAGTATTTGGGATCAAAATGGTTGCCAGTATTAGCTAGTCTGTTCAATAAACGAATGAATGAATTATAAGAAAATAAGTTAATGGTTTTATTCTAAGGTTAGTCCAGTGGTTCTTAAGCTTCTTATACCAAGTACTATTTAGGCTTCCAAGTACCCCCAGATCTAAAACCTGTCTTAACAGGATCATTCTAGAGCGATACTAAGGCTAAACCAGGTCTAAAATGTGACTACACAGTTCCTGTATTAGTTCTAAGCAAGGACTAACTCAAAGCAAAACAAAAATGTGAATTACATTACTCTAAATTCAGCAAATATTTTAACTACAACAGAATCTGGTGACCATCTGAAGGAGTTATTGAAAGTAGAATTTTTTATTTTTTTTTTTAGATAAATATTTTCTTTGGCTCTGTGAAACGATCAACCAGTAATTTCCAACCTTTTAACAAAGAGTCTATTGTTGTCCTCACAAAGTCTGAATTTGAAGATTTGGTATTGTTGATATTGGTGATTCCATTCTAGGACTACGAAATAACAATACTTTCATCACTCCGTATGTTATTTACGTTCTGTTGTGATAAAAATCTGACATAATCACAAAAGTTCCCCGAGTTGCGTCTTAATTTGTCAAACCTACATTGAACCCGAGATCCCCGCCCTTCTCGTGCCCTAGTCCTGTCACCATCTTCCCTCACATCACTTACGAAACACCAAAAGCTTCCAGAGTGGGCGTGTAGTTTCGTCTCATAACTGACAATATGAACACCGTGAGATCACACAGGGAGATCCTACCAACAGCCCCCATCCTGTGCACCTGACGCGGCTGATCAAATGAGTGGTGTCACCACCGTTCGGAAGGTGTCTGCAGGTGTTAGCGAGCAGACAGGGAGGAGATTACAGGCTGAGGCAATAGTAGGCAAGCTTTCAAGGTGCCCACATTTCTTGCTCGAAAAGACAAGTGGTTGTAGTGTCAAACAGGGTTGCCAAAAGTATAAAAAATCAGATACTAAGCGATATTTAAACTAGCATCAAAACTACTTCACATGAGCAGATATCGATACTAAAAAAGTCACATTCAGGCGACAGAAATGAACCTTTCCCAAATAATTTTAGAAAGATAAGATCGTATAGATTAAGGGATTACACAGATCTAAGACCTCATGATAATATAAAAGAAGGTACTATGATTTAATGTTGAAAATAACGTTCTATTGTCTAACTAAAGCCCACCACACGCTACAGGATAATGTGCCCATTTTAGTATCCAACTTGCTTCTCCCTGACTTCAGGGAGGCGTGACCCGACTTTGGATTCTCGTATGCAATTTTTAATCCGCTGCGCTCCTCATGTGTGTCGTGTCAGTGGGACTCTGAGCTGCTCGGTCATATCGTAACCACTAAACATCACCACAGCAACAGCCAGTAAAATAGAGCGCCAGGGGCAGACGGAGTAATGCATAAAGAGGCGCAAGATACAAACTTATTACTCACCTCTTCTTAAGTTGTGAAGTTAAACTGCAGCATTCTCATCCATATTATCCATTAGAAAAAGACCTTCACAAATATTGACACCCAGTCCAGAAAACAGCGCTGTTAATTCAGTTTGAAAGTAAAAAAGGTGAGAGTAGTTCACAAGTGTCTGTTTTCATTCACACAGCGAGGACCTGCTTAACGATTAACACAATAGTGACTTTACTTCCTGTGTAGTTTATCGCCAGCCTTCTGCGCATTAAAAGCATTTATCTGAACTATTGCACCACATTTCGCAAGTAATAATAATACAGTTTCGACTTGCATCTAAACTGAGGGCCAATGCTCTGATCTTTTGAACACTTGAGTCTCAAAACGAGTCGATACTTACTGCAGACAGGAAACTTTTAACTTGTGAGTGGTCTCTATCCCCATGTCCCGCTGCAGTCTCCTCATGCCTGTTGTCTGCACTTTTTGTCTCACTTTTAAAACTCGTTTAAGACTGAAAAATCCCGTACTGTGTGATGGGCTTAAAGAATGTTTTTATTATCGGAATCGGTATTGAGAAGTGAGTCTATTCCTCAGTATCAAAAGCGCATTTTGAAATTTTTGTGACAGCGCTACAGTTTAAGCTAAATTGTTGGCTGGGTGGCTTGTTTTGTCTATGTGAAAACTATTGGGTTGTAGTGTTAAAACAAGCTGTGTGTGACGTATGTGTGAATTTGAAAGTTGTAGTTTACTGTGGTAATGTTACTAGGACAAGAAATTGGATCAAAATGTTTGCAGATACCAATGAAAAGCTTGTGACATCGTATATGGTCCATTAGTCGTGTTTTTGGGGAAATAAATACGATTTTTTTGGGTGTTTGTTTATTTCATAGACCGTCATGTTAAAATAGGGCTGTGCAATCCTATCCTATTTTAATTGAGATCAAGAGATTTCAAATCTCCTCAGTAAAAACATTTCTTATGTTAATTGACTGAACATAAACAATACAGACTTTAAATCAATGGCACCTATTTGTCTTTTAATAGGGTTGTCAAAAGAATCAAAAATCAGATGCTAATTAATACTAATATATCAAAACTGAACTGAACTAGATGCTCAACTAGATACTTTTAGTGTTGGTTTTATAAATCCCTGTGTTTTTGAAAGAACTGACACTTATAAATAACTTATGCTCTGCCAATAATTCATTCTATACTTCAAAGTAGACTTCAGTGAATTTGAGCATAATGCGTTGGAAAAGTTTACTACTAAAATGTGACAAGAATGATAATATAAAAACTGCCTACCAATTTTTCATCCCTGCAACTTCAAACAGCTCGGTGAAGTTCTTTTTGATTAAATCTTTAAACTTCCTAAAAATATCCTTTGGGAGAGTCATTTTTCTGCGGTGCAGCTAATTTGACAGGAACACCTGAAAAGCTTTGGGGAGTGGATGAGAGACTGTACAAACTACTGCACATCAGGTACCTAATGAGCAGTGCACGCATGATAGCCACCTTACTTACCATATGCATTTGTCTTGATGCTCACCAGACTCCATTTTAATTTACTTTGGGGGTTATCTCGGATTATTGCTCTCAAATAAACCATTCCATTAGTGTCAGCTATAATGTACAAAAGCTGCTGACCCAAAACCGTTTCATGTATTTCAAATCCACATTGTGTTACAAAACATTGACTTATTTGAATATGTCAGAAAACAGGTCATGTTGGTATTTGTAGTTTTTTGCTCCTCACACCAGTGCAGATTTGTGCTAATTTCCTCATTTTGCTTTTGTGCAGGCTGTGGCCCAGTGACCTGTGTCGGCGGCCATTATTACCTTCTGTCTAAAGCTCCCATTGTGCTTAGCTTCCTTCTTTTGACTAATGTTAATTGGGTTTTATCAGAATACCATTATCCAGTCTTGTATCCCCCGAGCTGTAGGGGTAAACCTCTATCTTTTGTGGTCCAGAACAGTGTTTCTCAAAACATCTGGTGGTGTGTGGGGCCCAGTTTGAGTATTTGTTTAATTTAGGTAAATCTATTCATGTTTTCTTTTTTGAGGTTAATTCTTATTTCACACTACTTTGACCATGGTTTAGCCTCATTTTAGACCATGTTTTTTCATGCGTTTGAGCAAAATTAGTCTTAAATTATATTAGATGTATTGTATAAGTAGCTCTTGAGGTCAAAACCTGTCCACCTGGTACTGTCTGCATCTAATAATAAAGTGTTTTATTTAGATTATCAGGAAATGTACGGTTAGCATGCTAGTTGTTGTTAGCAGGTCAGATGTCAAAAGCACTTATAAACTCGTACTGAATAATTAGGATGCTCATTATGCATTAGGTAAGTGAGCAATAACTTCAGACCACTGCCAACAGTTTAAAATGAGGTAGTTCTGTTTTTTCACATTTTTAAGACTGTAGAAATCAGGCACAGCCATTTTAGTTGTAATTTAAGCCTTATAAAGTCCAGCATTTAATCTGGTGGTACTTGGAAAGCCATATATTAACTTCGGTATTACTTGTTTGAAGTGGAAAGAATTGGGAATGACTAGACCATGTATGCTGGTATAGCCAAATGTATAGATAGAAGAAGTATTGTACACCATAATTTATTTATAATTCACAAACATTTAAACTCTCACCAGAAAGTAATATTTTAAAAGTTTAAAAGATATCCAAGATTTAGGAAAAGAAACGCTTTAATTAAAAGCTTCAAATTAGGATTCTTTATTAACAGCACCAATAGTTTTCATAGCTGCATGATTAAAAAGTATTCACACAAGTCAAATTAAATGGAAAAAAAAAAAAGTTAATTGCTTTAAAGTCAAATTAAATGAAAAAAAAAAATGTAAATTGCCTTTAAAACATTGTTAGATAGATTATTGTTGAGCACCTTTAGCCTCGGTGCAATACCAATCCTCAAATCTCCTTACATCTGTCTCTTTTGTCTCCCGTCCCCACCTGTCCCTGTGTTTGCGCTCCACACACAGCTGGCTCTGTACGTGCTGTCATTCCTGGAACCCAAGGACCTCCTCCAGGCCGCACAGACGTGTCGCTACTGGCGCATCCTGGCAGAAGACAACCTGCTGTGGAGGAGAAGTGTCGGGAAGAGGGTGAGCACCGAGGCACTGCGGCAGACGGGCGACATGTGGGCACCCAGCGGGAGAGCTCTGGTGCCCACTAATGCAGGCGCCGGTTTTACTCTTGTTTACACCTGCTTTACTGTTTACTTTAGAAGTCCTTTTAGTTCAGTCTGATCCGCTTGGTCGCTAGAGGCAGGGCTAAAGCAGACTGTCGATGTTTGTATGGGCTTTAAAAAGGCCAGTTATGTTAAAAAGTGGCACATTTGGTCACATAGTCTAAAAGAATTTAAACTACACACTATACCAACCAACAAAACCAACCAATATCAGCTAAGTATTGTTTATATGTGGCCAGTTATGGGGGCTCTCTTACAATGAAAAAACAGAAATAACATTTTCAATATTTCTGTTCTAATGTATCTATAACTTGTAGCCATAAATAATTGAAATTGCAATATTTCTAGTTTCTGAATTCCTGAAACAACTGGCTTAGATATTTATCTTTACTGAGAAAAATATAGGCTGATAATAAGTAAAATATAGCATAATAACATGAAATAAATGTGTAATAACTAAGAATATAGCTGTTTTCAAATGATCTCACATACAATACAGCTTTACAAGATGCTAGGACAATCTTAAAATGCAACAGTAGTAGGTTTGAGGAATAATGACAGATTCAAACTAATGCCCATCAAGTCTGAATCTAATAAACTGAATCAATAATTAAAATGTCTGTAGCGGCATTACATTACTCTTACGATCACTTCTCAGCTTATTGTTTAGTCTCTACTTTGTAAAGTTTTTTTTGGGAATCCACTCAGTCCACTCCACTCTCTGTGCGTTCTCAGGCATCGACGAGCCTCTGCCACCCAAGAAAAGGAAAGTGGTGAAACCCGGGTTCACGCACAGCCCCTGGAAGAGTGCCTACATCAGGCAACACCGAATAGACACCAACTGGAGGAGAGGGGACCTCAAATCACCAAAGGTACCACTCTCCTGCTAACACGCTAACCTGCTACAATCTCCACAGGTTTATGGATAGAAAAACACTAGAGAACTCTCAGAAATATGGTTCAATAAGTGACAGTAGCTTCATGTTGGCTCAGCATGTGCCAGGCTGAATGCTAATCGAGCTGGACATTGAAATGGTCAGAGTATGTGTCCAGTGACTTCATTTGTCCTCCCCTCTTTAATAAACTGCTCCGTGCATGTCAAACATAGATCCATCTTGTTTGCAGTGCTAGCAGTCCTGTGACCTGAAGGCAAGTTTCCATTCACACGTTGTTAATCCGACATAGAGGCATGGACCATAAACAAGATTTGAATTGCTTTAATTGGCAATGACTACTGTATGAATGCGCATTTTACAGGTTTTGGTTTTGAAGGTTTTTAAATGTATATGATTTATACACTTACTTGAAAGTATCACAAACCTTTGATTGACCAAAGATACACTGCCTAACATTTCTGGTGGAGGATATGCTACCTGCTTGTCTAATGCAGACGTTTGTAGCTTAAAATGCGTAAAATGTTTCACATAGCATTAAAGTAGCTTGAATTTATGTCAGCACGTATTGCTCAAAACCACTACTTACTAAAACATGCATCAAGGACAGCTGGGTGCACTTAAAACATCTTGTACACCTTAAGTACCGGGTGACATTCCACTCTTATCTACTCCACCATGATGTCCATCGCTCCGGAGAATTGTTCCTGTCAGCCCCTCGTCACAGTGTTCCCTTTTCACCGCAGGCACGCACACACCCATCCACCCTCCTGTGTCTGCCCCACCACCCACATTTAATCTTTATGTCACCTGCTTCTCTCCCATAGGTGCTGAAAGGTCACGACGACCACGTGATCACCTGCCTGCAGTTCTGTGGCAACCGCATCGTGAGCGGCTCCGACGACAACACGCTCAAAGTGTGGTCGGCCATCACGGGAAAGGTAAGGCCAAATTGACTTTATTCATTCATTTTGGTCTTTGCTTAAAGGTTTTAAATATGTCGACTCCATTTTATTATGTTTGCTTTGGTTTTATCAACTCCACAAAATTTGCATAAAAGTCAAACCTGACCAAATTACAGCTAACATTGCACTAGCACATTTTTCTATTCACTGCTGTAAATCTGACAATGTTTTGTGTCAACATTTCTATTATCAGGGTTCATTTTTGTTAGAATAGGTTGCGTTCAAATAAAATCACATTCTTTAATGGTTGGCAGTGCAGAAATCTGTGGTAGAATTTGCTGTTTCCCGGTCAGATTACAGTGTTTTTTACCTGGTTTGAAGTTAATCTTTAACTATTGGGTCTATCCTTATCAAACAACTGGCACAAAGTTGAATATCTTCTCTATGGTCACAACAAAAAAAAGAACGAAATTATTTTTGCAGAATGGTCTCAGAAAGTGGTGGCATTATTCAGCCATTTAAATGTGAGTCTTGTTAGTTAAAAGGACTTAAAACCGTAAGATTACTATAGCAAGTTTGTGGAGTCAATCCCAGACAAATAATAAACTGTGAATCTCCCCTAGAGTTATATAGGCCAAAAATTCTTGAACATGTTCCCAAGCTCTTGACCATTGAATGGGAATGCCTTTTTTTTAGATTCAAATATTGTGGGACCTCATAAAGGTTTATTAAGTGTACACATTCTTATTTCACAATGCACTTACGCAACATTTAACTTTGAAAGGGAGGCACTGGGATAGGAACAGAACACCAAAAAGATGTTCCTAAATCTAAAATCAAAATTGCAATATTAGTCCAAAACAGTCTGTTATCTTTTGCCAAATCTTTCATCCCTACCTTGAGACTTTGCCTTCTTTCGACTTGTTACACAGCCCATGTCCGGCGCAGAGTTAGTATTCATGACTGACTCTGCTGCAGCCACACGGGGCCTGCACTCACTGTCTATACTGTGGGCGTGGAGCAGAAAGCCACTGCTTGTATAGAGTCTAGAAGAGCTTCAAATAGGCTAGTAAATCACCTGGCTTTCATGCTGCACTGTTGAATTTATATTTATAAAACAACCACGAAGAAATCGCATCAAGCCTTTATACATGATTCTTGTTTGTAAAGATGGTATCGCTTCGTTGCTCGGATTTTGTCTTTTAAGTGCAAATATGTCAACCTGCCTATTATGCAAAACAATATTGAAACCTGTCAAACTCGCTGTACATTTTCAAGACACTTTGATGACATCACGGACTATGCATTCTTGCTACAGTTATATATGCTATTTTCAGGTGCTGCTCTTCGCCTGTGGCAACATTACAGAGGGGAAAATACCTGCTTTTGATATCAGTTAGTTAGTGCCACCTTAACATTTACTGATACTACAAGGTTCCTCGTCCGTCTTGTTGCGATAGGGTTATTATTGCTTTAGCTGGAATGTTCCACAGTAAGGCATTCACTTTATCAATCTTTTATTTATTCATATAGGTGTTTTTGCTCAAATATGCATTCTTACTGTGAGTGGGCTTGCCTCTCCACAGGCTTTGACCTGTAACTTGGCTTCATGGTACCTACATGCTTATCTCCATAGAGAAATCTAATGCCATACTGCGGAGCATTCCAGGCAAACCAATAATATCTCCATGGAGACAAGCAGGTGGTGGACCCTCCTCCAAAAAAGTTATAGTTACAAACTAACATCTGCCAAGTCATTATGTTTTCATAATTTTCAAGCTTATGACTAAACAGCAGAATTCCTATAATTCAGTTGCTATATTTCTCAAATACAAAATGTACAATTTGATTTTTATACCATTTCCCATTCTGTTATTTGATTTGTGGTTCCAATTTATCACCATTTAGTTTGGATTTTTATACCCTCGCTGTCCTGGTAGATGACCTCGCGGGGCCTTGTTTTGCTCAGGGACAGATAGAAGCAGTGCCCAGTGCCTCTCACAGATAGTAAAGTTTGGCATAGGGCCCAGAAGTGATTACACGCACATCAGTCACAGCATTTTCAGATCTGAACCTACCCGGCCAAGGTCATCTGATAGGCATGCAGCGTCCATTGGTTCTACTGCTGCCCAACACTAATGCATTCAGTTGCTTCTTGTCGGTGCAGCAATGCCACGCTGTTTCCACCACCATGTTATGGATCAGCTTAGAACGGCACACTTGAGCGTGCTTTTATGTCAGTAAAAGGTGATTTTCTAAAACAAACCTAGACCTTATTAGGCAAGCGGTTTTAAGGTTGACCATGTTGTTAAAGCCCAATAGTTTATGGTTTTTCGAAACGTGACGGTGGTGGTGGTAATGGGATTTTTAAGCCTGTGTTATAGAGTTTTTCAATGGTTTTAAGTGTTGTGGGGCAGGCAAGAGACCCAGTAGTTAAACAATAGTCTGTGAGAGATGATCGTAGAGTAGAAATAAGTATGATGGCACTTGCCATACAAATAAGCTATATTGTTGATATTAAAGTTTTAATAGCAATAACTCCACGTTTCTCTCACACACCTTGGGTTACATGCTTCTTGGGGACATTACATCGACTTGCATGCTTCCTGCAAACTGATTTATAACCTTAACCATAGTTACTACTTTTCTAGCCTCCTCATAAACCCTAATCCTGACTTATTTTATCCCACATCTGAACTTTAAATCATGTTGTAGATCTAAGAATAACAGATTTACATTATGGTCCTCATTATTTAAATGTGTATACAGATTTTAGTCCCCACATTGTGATAAATACCCACGCACTTACCCACTAAATCATACTTACGTTTGCTTTATAATGCATGTACTCTCTAAAACACTTCAAACATAAAGGGGTGGGTATGTGCTTTACTCTTAAAAATGGAAAAGGTATTGAGTCATGGCCAAACGTGGCCACTTAAGCAAATCCACCTTGTCTTGGGCCTGACAGCACTGGCTTGATATAATAGCCCAGGTTTTTCCTACACTAAATCTCTGTTTACATTTGTCATAGAGACAAAAACAGCCCTAATCCTTTTTGTTTGGACTCTGTATTCGAAGCATGGATCTTATTTCTTTGCTTTCTTGGTTTCTGAGAGAATCCCTCAGCAGAGAGGAACAGCCCAATTAAACCCAGTCAACCATTTCTGAAGTAACAGTCAATGCTAGTTAACAGTGTAATGCCTGTCTATCTGACTTTTAATTTATTGTATTTTTGTTGGTCTTAAATGGCAAAATAGACAAATTACATTTCATACTGTGGAACATTTTTGTTGAGACGTTCCAGGTATCTTACATATTGCAACTTTACATCTAGAATAGCAAAACAATAGAATTACAAGCCACATTTCTGACTGTTATGAAAGCTCTTTTGTCTTTGTGGTCGAGTTTGATTACAACGACCAAAATACAGCTAGTTACCATTATTTCAATAGTCGACTAGTCAGTTTGTGTCACGATATTAAACATATATTTCACACTCGATTTTGAATAGAATAGACTCCATACTCAATCCTAGTGCGCGGTTGCAGACTTTCCATTACCGTAACTCCACAACCAATTGTGCTCTCATGTAAATTCCAACGACATCTCAAAGCAGAGGCATGGGGCCCTTTAACATGATTTTTATGGCTAAAAAAAGAATAAAAGTCTAGGAGAGCTATACTGGTCTATAGTGTGCTCAGTCCTTAAAGGATTAAGGCAATACAATGTGATTTTCAATAGTAAATAATAGTAGGTCTACTTATTATTACCATGTGGCCTTATATCTGTTGTCCAGGTAGGCTCCATATTTATCCATTGGTATATACTAATCTATGTGGTCTTCTTGTTCTGATACAGCTCAAGATCATTCTAAAGCTTCAGGAAAGGTTAATTTCTGTCCTGTGAATGTGACTTTTTTAGTATCGATACCTGCTCAAATGAGTATCTAGTTTCGATGCTACTTTTAGTATTGATTACTATCTCATTTTCAGTTCAATTTTCATTACTCCGTTAATCGCTACAGCCCTACATTATTTCACTTGACATTCCCTATAGCAAATTCTAGTTAAACACCTCCAATGTACCAGTATCCATCAGTTTTCGCCAACCACATTGAAAATCACAGCACAACCTCTCCCCCATAACCCCATATCTTTAAAAGTCATGTGTGCGACCTGGCTGCTTTTACGGCTTGCATAAATCCCTCAATGAGAGCCGGTTGTAGGCCCCCCATCCAGGCTGCTCCCACTGTTGCTCTGAGCTCACGGAGGAAGAAATCGATAAGAGACCGCCGAGCGCAGATCAGCTCAAATGACGAAGCTAGATGTTTAGTCGTTCACTGTCCCGCTCATGAGTAAAAATGGAGCTGAAAAGGAATTTTAAAAGCATGAATGTAGCAAGCTTAAAGAGGCTATACCTGATTATTTTTGTACAGTTTAGCTCTATTTGTTTTGCCGCAGTACAGATATATTGTATAAGCAGCTCTTAAAGTAGAAAGGATTGGATTTTTTTCAATACATCCCAGATTTCGATTCTACTCCTCAGACAAGCCCTCAGTTTAAATCCATGCTACATTTGGTCTGTAAAAGTCTTTTTCTGTCCATCCTTTCTAAACTTCATTTGAAACGGCGCTCTGGAGTGTAATACCCGGTGCTGTATGTCAAGGATTTAACCGTTGGGATCGCTAAAGAAATCGGTCAAAGCAGACAAAGTGTTCCAGAGGTAGTGTGGCGCTAAATCGTTCGTGTCTGCCTCAAACGTGTTATGGTTCAGCTTGTGTAGTTCCAGGTTATTTCTCAGTGATGGGACAATATTGGAAAATGGCAGTCCCGTTTCCTGTCGGTTATTACACTATTTGTCTCTGTGCCTGGTTGTCTTGCTGACAGATGTGCTTTTCAATTGCCGAGTGAAGCGTCCATTGATGAATAATGACATATGTTGTAATGCATTTTGTTTTAAGTTTATACTAGACAAAGCACAGGAGGTTGCCAGCCCTTGAACAAGTTGTAAGTGGAGGTACTCACGCCAGTTACTGATTTATCTACAGATATAAAAGTAGAAATGAAAGGAAGTCTCACTGCGAGCCAATCAGTGAGTTATTATTGAGGCACGGTATATTTAAATGTTCCTTTAAGAGGCCATTGCTTAGTGATGAGGAATAAGAATGTGATTTTTAATAGTTGTGCAATAGAAGATTTTTAAATGGCTTATTAAGTCATGTGTTAAAGTGTGTGTTCATCCCTTGTGTACATTAACTGGGCTCAACAAATGACTATTTAATTTCTCAAATAACTGTTTTATATTATTGTTCAATATGTTTTCTTTTGCCTATCCATTTATAAATGCATTGTCCTCGGTCGGTCATTGTGAAACAATTTCTTTATGTATTTTAAAAGTATTCTACTCTAAATCTAGTTTTTAATTGTGTTGTTGTTCTGATTGTAGGGCTGAGCGAATTGGAGAAAAATCAGGTTATTTTTATGGTGTATCTTGGTAATGATACATCAATGTCAATCCAACTGAAAAATATGTATTTTAGATGTAGCCTATTCGTTGAGTTTTAAGCATCAGACAACAAATATGACTTTATTCATCCAGTCATACTTTTTCATTTTTATCAGCTCTTTTCCAGCGCTTCAGATGATGTTGAAATATTGCATATTTTTGATTTTCGACTTTATTTCTATGATCTCTCCACCTTTAACTGGGCCTGTAGCTGATTTTTTCCCATGTATCTGAGCTAAATTTGTCTTGTCTAGCCCAGTACTGTTGTATTCTCAGGAGGTCAAAATGAGTCAGCTGTGTGCTGTCTGCATTTATTTATGAAACGTTTATTGGCTGAGAATCAGGAGAGTATGTATGATTAGGATGCTAGTTGTTGTTAGCTTGAATGCTTTTTGGTCTCTGAAAGTTGTGAAAAGAGCTTTTAAACTCAGTGCAGTGAATATTACAGTGTATGCTTAGAATACATACAGTAAATGAGGAACTACTTTTGACCACTGCAAACTAGGCCTGTAGTGCTTTAGTCTTTTAGTCAATGAATCGGTCGATGGAGTCTTAAGGATTTATATGGACAACACGGGGAGAAGTGAGTTAGCTGAAGATATGGTATGTTTTGGTATATGTGAAAAAGGATATTAAACTCATATGTTGTCCTAGTACTTTTTTCTGCATAAATAGTTGTTTTTGCATGAACTCCCGCACAGGTGCAGTCAGATACATAGAGATACATAATAGATTTTAAAGCTTTAGCAGGACATGTCTTTAGTCCATTCGAATTTCTTTGGTCGATTACAGATCTACTGAAAACCGTTAATGAAAAAAAAAAAAAGTCTGTTTTTCACATTCAGTTAAAATCAGGTACGGCGCGTTTAAGTGCTTTTATGTTCGGGTGTTTTCTTGAGTTGAAATGCCTTGTTTGAGTGCGGAGGCGGCTGCTGTGACAGTACTGTGGGCCTGCCTTCAGCTGTTAGGCCTGGGTCTTTGGGTGTCATTCCTCCTCAGTGAGGGCTGTCAGTCTGTAAGGGGGCAGGCAGACTACAAAAGCTGCCTGCTGTTCACTGGAGCAGCACGTGTACTCGGAGGAGCCTGCCAGCAGCTGTCAGCTCAGACTGCAGACCTGTGCACACCAGAGGGAGGTTTTAACCACATCACTGGCTTTTGTTTAGGGCTTTCATGTGGGCAGTGTGGTCATCGGAATTACTCAAGATTTTTTATTTTTAAGAATATTGGGTAACTACGCAGAGGTGGGTAGAGTAGCCAATTATTTGGGGAGCAACTACTCAGGTAAGCGTAACTCTCAGGGGAAAGTTATCACAATTTGATGGACTGAACAATAAATAATGGACAAACTGTGGTATTTTCAAGGGATTTACACAAAAATAGACTAACTCATAAGGAGTGGCGCAAGAAATACAAATGTTCACATCGTTTTATACTGCTAACGTAAAGCTTTGTCACTTAGACTTATGCACAGTGGGGTAGAGTAACTGAAGTACTGTTACTTCAATAAAAATATTACTCAAGAGTAAAATTATGCTGCTAGAAAAGTACTCTGAAAAGAAACTTACTCAAGTAAATATAGATTCTGTCGATATGCTGAATGCCTCTTCCCACTCTTCACCCCATCTGTTCTGTCCAGCAAAGTCAGAGCTAGACAGTTTAAGCACTTGAAAAAATGCGAGTTAAAATGTAGAAGGAAGTATTTAAAGATAACGAAACTTTTTAAATCACTTTTTTTTTTAAAACTTAGATCAGATGTTGCGATAAAAATTAAAAATTAATTGTAGTGAATTCTGCCGCCGGGCTAATCTTTTAATCATCCTCTTGTATGTTAATGAGATGACCTGACTTTAAACGGTTTGTTTTAACCTTTTCAAAGCTGACTCTCCACTTTCCAAGTTCAAGGGTCTGATCCATTTTAATACAAGGTTATAACACAGCACATTATCATAATCTAAAATCCATTAACAGATTTCAACTCTTACTATTGTGATTACAGAAAATTAGCAAAAATAGCACACCCTACGTCCAAGGTCTGATCACAGAAGCTAATCTTCCACAGATAAAGACGGCTAAATCCTCCACTGAAGGTTCCGCTTTCTTCCCACGCACCATTTGGAGTGGGCTCTAATCACACTGGGATTTTTTTGTTCCCGAACGCACCTCTGATAGCTTTAAAAGACTAGAAAGCCCTTGTATCCAGCCCTCTCAAAAAGACAAGACAAAAATTGAATGCAGGCATAAACGGATACGGGATTTAGAATGTGCTAATACTACTTCACATTCACGCTTTCCTTACACAGAGCTGTTTTTTATTTTTTTTATTTTTTTTATTATAGAAAAAGAAGTGGAAATTGTAGTGTCGACATGTTTGTGAAAGGCTTTAATTCTCATCTGAATTTAGAAACTATAATTTATTTATTTTTTATATAATGCAAGAAGTTTGTATTTTTGTTTATGACCATTGAATCCATTTTGACATTTTGAATTTCCTGGCAAAGATATTTCGTCTGTAAGGAATAGTGTAATTTCAAACTCTTCATATGCTTACCCTGCGACTAGCTTGCCATGGCTTAAATCAGGCATGCCCAAACTGTGGCCCAGGGGCCAAATGCGGCCCTCAGACCAATTTTTCTTGGCCCTCAACTCAAGCTTCCAGGTGAATTGGCCCATATGACCTTAAACAGTACATTTTACTGTGCATTTCTGAAAATCTACTTTAACAAGCCCATATCAAATATTGAATGTGTCCCATTGAGGATGTAAGCATGAATAAAGGTCTAGTGGTTCAGCCTAACTTGTAATAATAATGCAGATTTGAAGTATTCACTGTATTGGTGACCAGTCTATGACCCTCAATCGGCCCTCAGCTTTGTTTTACATGTGGCTCTTAATTAGAAAAGTTTGGACACCCCTGGCTTAAGTAGACACCATACATTGTTTCTCCATTTTATTGTCTGTCATGTTAAAAAATCAACAATTCACCACGCTAGTCTTTTAACTACAATCTGAAGCCATACTTGTGTGTTTTTTTTGTTGACATTTGAATTTGTCTTTTACTAATTATGGGGGTTGAATGATTTTTATGAAGGGCCTTTAAAAAAAATGACTCCTTCGGTAACAGTCAAGACGATGGTGATAAAGAAGGAAACCCATAGCGGAGCAGTTGTATTTGATTGTTAGGTCACGCTGTGTTAGCTTGTAGTTAATGAAGTGATCCCTATGGCAGGCGCATCCTCTTTCTCCTCCGCTCTCTGCAATAAACCCCTCTGTGGCTTATCGACTATAGTCAAGGGGGTTACACTCCAGCTGAACGCACACTCTCAACCTGGTAACCAAAGCCCACCGGATTCGAATAGAAGCGCGTTAAATGAGTGCAGAGACAGAATAGACAAGATATGCAAATGCTATCGAGCGGAGATTTCCATAACCGCTGTAATCAATATGCAATCTAGTGTAGTTAATGGGGATAAATGTGATTCTTTGTTATGGAGTGCTGTGGATGTATAGAGGAGTTACATTGTCTCTTGAGTGTTTTGGTTGTTTTGGTCGCTGTGGAAACCCTTGATGAGGCTTGCGTTGCCACAAAGCTATGTAAACTGTGACTTCATACAGGGACTGCATAATTTACACAGCCCGACACAGCTAATGTAATGTTAATCCTTTCTATATGGTGTTTGATATATGGTATTGTCAAACTTTTTTCCAATAGTATGCATGTGAAATTAAAGCTCTTTCTTTAGTTAGTTATTAATGTGGGTTTGTTTCTGCTTCAAATCTTAAAATAGTTTGGTGGGTACACATTTTGAGGCTATTCCATCGTAAAACATAAGAAAAACTTAAGGAAATTAAACATGCATACTGAAAATACATGATCTTTTTTGGACCGTTTTATACTTTCAGTCAAAGTAACATAAGCAGTGTCTGTTTTAAATCCAAAAGGCAGAAAGCAAAGCTAATTTAATGCTACTATCCTCTGCTGCTACTAGTTCCAAAATGTAAGTTTGCGTAACTTCTACTCACATTGGAAAGTACTTGAAGTATGCCTGTCTCACATTAGGCATGGGATGAACTTGAACTTTGGTGACATGATGGCCAAAATAATTGGAATTAACGATTATATTAGGTAGTTATTAAAGTTGCTGACAGTTTAAATATGTTATGGATATGAATGATTATACTTGAACTGTATAATCAGGCGTCCAGTTATGAACTGTAGTAAAAGAGATAGAAGTTAGCTTTTCAACCCTCTACAGCTCAAATCTTATCATATTACAACAAAAATGACAAAACCTTCACATTATTGCAAAGAAACAATACGCACAGTAAATAGTGAGCCCCAAAATGTATTGATCCAGATCATATCTTCAACAATAAGTCGATATACTATATATCATGACAGGCCTACATACTGCTCCATTTGAAAGGTTCCACTAATGTCCATTTTTCTGCTGAGCCAATTAAAAATCTGAAGAAAAGCCACAACATTTGCTCTGGTACAGCAGCAAGAGCGAACAGTAGATGTCCCTTCTCTTTGAAAGGTCACTGCACATTCATTTTATCTGTCTGGATTCTCCCTGAAGCCAAAGCCAGGACAAAATCCCAAATCCCAAATGAGACTTTCTTATTGCTTAGAGATCTACGCATAGACTTTGAGATTTAAAAAGACTTGTGTGTGTGTTTTTTTTACAGTGCTTGAGGACGCTGGTTGGTCACACGGGAGGCGTCTGGTCATCCCAAATGAGGGACAACATCATCATAAGCGCGGGATCCACGGACCGCACGCTCAAAGTCTGGAACGCCGAGACCGGAGAATGTATCCACACCCTGTACGGACATACCTCAACTGTGCGCTGCATGCATCTACACGAGAAAAGGTACCTCCCACCACGCATTAAGATTAGATCAGTTTAAAATAACAGAACAGGTCATTGCGAGGTTTAATAGCAACATGGCTTTTTGTCAAAAAACAGTGGCGCAACAGTGTGGAGACAGCGGTCTGATGGAAGGATAAGAAATGTAATATATTTGATAAGATTGTTTATGAGTAATAATTACAGCCGATGGGTATAATTAGTTTCACATAATTAGTTTAAATGGGTTCTTCAATTTTGCAGTTCACATTAATCTTATAGTGCTGGGAATCACAGCTACTGCCACCAATAAGCTAATTTATCCCAACGTTTTTTCCACTTAAGTACACTATAATTTATCTATGTCTATTACTTTAATAATGGTCAGAGTAGGTTTTGAGTGTTTTTAAGTTGAAATACATGCTTAAAATGAAAACATTGATGTGCTGACTAGTTTGCTAAAGTAGTTGACAAAATTAGCACTGTCAGCTAACCTAGTTTTATTTAAATATCCTTTCAGTTTTTGCCAAGTAAACCGCTAGTCCAAATATGTTTTAGCAGTGTAAAAACTGTATTTCATCTGCTACTTATTGTGATAGATTACTTTAATTTCAATTTAATTCTGAGCTGGTCTGCCATGTGCTATCAAACAATTTTCTAATTTACCTAGGCTGTATCAGAAAGTGCTTTCAATCCCGTATACATTTTTAACATACCTTTGATTTATTATAATCTATTGCATGTCAGGATAATGGTTTCTTCATAATGCTACATCACTGAATGCCCTACTTGTGTTAGGCCAACTAGACAATAGGACAATGGTTCTTCATAGCTACATTCGTACATTGGGCTACTTCTTACCACTAGACCACTATCAGGAGACTTGTAACCTTACCAGGCAAAAGAGCGAGTCTGTGGAGGGCCATATCTGTGCCCAAGTGAGCATGCAGCCTCATAGTGGTTAAATAGACCCTATGAAGCCCACCCATTCACTCACTACTGCACTCCGGAGAGTCCAAGTGCTCTTTCTGCCCTAGGGCCCATCGAGGTTTTTGTGTAGCACTTGATTTTTCAGTCACTGCCAACACTGTGAGCTGCAGGCAGTCAGTCAAACATGTTGGAGATTTTTTTCATCCATTTAATGACTGGGGTGTTTGGTAAAAAGGACTAAAACACTGTGTGAATCTGAAGCACAATTAGGATGTGAATGTGCTCTGATTGAGAAAATGTCATAGTAAATAAAAAAAACGCACACACAGTTTTCTGTTTAATTTGGCAATACTGAACCAATTTGTCATCTAATTAACAGAACATGGTCATAATGAAGTATAGAGTGAGTCTTAAATAACTCACAGATAGATTTCTATTAAATTAATGAGATTCTCGGCTAAAAAAATGGAACACATTGGCTACAGAATTTTGACTGTGAACTAGGTATCACAAATACTTCACTAATATAGTTGTAATTGCTGTAATGATGGTCTGTTTTCATTTGTATCATTTCACATTTACATATTACATGACATTTAGATTATATTTTAATAGTAGTTAGTGCAGCAACTGATAGAGAAGTGAAATAAATGTGATTTTGTTTTGGGATAATAAGCCTATTATAATTTTAAAATCGTTTACACTTTCAACACATTTATCAAGATCGTACTTAATAGTCTCTGCACAACAGCGCCTGGCAACCTCACTGTTGACGTCGCTACTTCCTGTCCAGTTTTATCTCTGAGGGTTTAGCCGATTCACGTTAAAATGATTAAATATTTAAAGATAAGGCAGTGGACAGGGAGCTGTGTGTCACTGACATGTTAAAAGCTACACAAATAAAATTAATACTTCACTGGAGGCCACTTCTGTGTTTAGAAAGAGAGAGTTTATGTCACAAAGCTAAAGCTAATGCAATTTTGAGACATAATCAATATTAAATGCCACAGACTGACGTATTCTACATATAAAACATCTTTATTTTATGGTTTCCGAAGTGACTGTTAGCGTGCTGATGTGCATAGAGCGTTTTAGTAAAGAGATCCACTAAAATCGTCTTTCTTTTTGTAAATCATCTAAAAAAAGCCGATGTAAATGCCAGAAACACACTGTAAAAGTCTGGTATGTCATTTGCCTGCAGGGAGTTCCTTGTCCGGCGGGTGCTGATAATGTGTCTTTTCTTCCCCTCTGCTTTGGGTCAATACTGTGTTTGTACATTCAAGTGCTAACACGACGATGACGCTCTAGGTTACTGTTTGCCAGAGCTTAACCACCGTACCTGCTTCATTATTCTGTCAATGCAGCTGTCAGATTGTGAATGAAGCCTTGTGTAGCCTATTCAAATCCATGCCCCATTCTGAAATCCGCAGACAGGTGGACCTTTTGTCAGAAAACTGCTCCTCTGCATTTAAACACACTTAAGTAAATAGTTTGTGCCGCGCCTTTGGGTTAATGACATTGTACTTGGATGTTGTAAGGATTAACTGAGAAACAATTTTCTAAATGTCATAGTGTTTGTCATTTTGAGAGCAGCACAATACAGACATGTTTAAATAATTCCCTTGTAAAAACTTATAAGTGGAATAGAACTTTTTAGAAGTGTTAAGTCAAGATGGTCAAAGCCTTAACAGCAAATGTGATTCATGATTAATAAAAGCATGTGGAGCCTTAACTATATAGTCGCTGACATATATAATTTTGTCAATGAGTTGGGTTATCTTAAATTTCTATTTCCAAGTTACCTTTTTGGAGGTGGCACATCACCTGCATGATTCCATGAAAGTAGAAAGTTAAAACCATACTTCTCCATGAAGATAGGCAAGTTTTATGCCTTACTGTGCAAGATTATAGCCAAAAGAACAACATTTCCATGGAAACAAGCAGGAGCAGGCTTTTCTTCAGGCCAAAGAAAAGAGTTTTGTGAAGATTCAAGCCCACTTACAATAAGGATGCAGTTTTTTTAGTGAGATGAACTACCAAAATGAATAATCATCCTTTTGTTTTTCTAATTTTGCTAAAAAGTTACATACTGTCGCTTTAAGGATTTCACAATGCCAAAATATTTTTTTCTTTGTGCTGTTTAAAAAGTGTGAGGTAGCGTAGATCCTGCTAGTTAACATCAAAAAACAAGCCCATGTTACCTCTATAGTAACCCCCTCCTCTCTTGTCTCCGCAGGGTAGTGAGCGGCTCTCGGGACGCTACACTTCGAGTGTGGGACATCGAGAGTGGTCAGTGTTTACACGTTCTGATGGGCCACGTGGCTGCTGTGCGCTGTGTCCAGTACGACGGGCGCAGGGTGGTCAGCGGAGCCTACGACTTCATGGTCAAAGTGTGGGACCCCGAGACAGAGACCTGCCTCCACACGCTGCAAGGACACACCAACAGAGTCTACTCTTTACAGGTAGGTTTATGGTAAACCTCAGTAGCCTCAATTAATTTCTAAATTTAAAAATTGAAAACCATATTTATGAGTTTTTAGAAATTAATAAATGGCTTCTACTTGATTTTTTTTTTTTTTCCATGTAAAAATGTACATGGGGAAAAATGTACCCCCAGTTCAGATCTGTTATACAAGCAGTAGGCACTTCAATGTTTTGCGTACTTGTAACTTTTAAAGATTTGAATAGCTTGTTACTTAGCTATAGCTCTTGTTTTTGCTTATGTGAAAGTCTTTATGGGAAATCATGAGCTAATTCCACTGTTTGCCAAATGTCAAAAGTCCCATCTCATGTACATACCAAAGTTAATTCCCCTGTTCCACTAGCACACCCTTTGCAATAACACTCCCACAGGATTTGCTCCGCAGGGCTATTCACTTGGCTCCTTTCACCTCTGCTCCGCCTTAATCTGATTGTAAAAGCTCTGATCTTGTGTCTTTTCTGCATCACTGACCTGCGGCGTTTCCTCAAAGTGTCCTCTTGGTTTTGTTTAGATGACTATGCACTTGCACCTTAACTGAGAACACTTGATAAAAAATTTTAGGGCTGAACAATATTTTGGGAAATGGTTTGAATATTGATAAAATTGCAATATCAAGCTTCCAAAACTCGGGTAACAGGAACAAAATTTATTGCAATTTTTTAAAACTGTTTCCCAATATATGGTTAAAATATCATTGATTTTTGACTGGACATATACATTTTTTCTCTTACTCTCTGCTATTTATTTGTTTTGCATTAGTCATTGAAAAAACTCCCGAATTCCCTTTGAAAAAAAAAAACAAAAAAAAAAACGCTGAACCTTTATCTCTTGTTCCCTGCAGTTTGATGGGATCCATGTAGTGAGCGGCTCATTGGACACCTCTATCCGAGTGTGGGATGTGGAGACAGGGAACTGCATCCACACGCTGACGGGACACCAGTCTCTGACCAGCGGCATGGAGCTCAAGGACAACATCCTGGTATCGGGCAACGCAGATTCCACTGTCAAGATCTGGGACATCAAGACGGGCCAGTGCCTGCAGACACTCCAAGGTCAGTCCTGCACTCCAGGCTTCAGTAGCAATATAGATGGGGTATATGTTGGTGGCGGTAGCTAAATGTTCTAGTGTCAGTGTAAGGAGTACTTTCTAGTGTCAATATAAGGATTGCTTTTACTAAACAAGGCAACTTCAATCAAGATGGCATTCAGCAAAGACAAAATGTAAAGGCTTTGATTTGAAGGCCGCTATGTATGTAAATCATATCTAATTGATTGGATCCTGTGCGTCTTGTAATCTTTGGTATAACATATAACAATTTCAAAAACATCACATAAATTGAGACAACATGGCCTAATTACGCCTCCCAACTCCGAAGTACAACCTTTTCAACGGCTGCAATGGGAGCTGCATGTTCAGACCTGCCTAAACAAATTATCCCCAATCCCCTTCCCCACCGTTGATCCCATTTGCATTCTGTAAACTACTCTAGAAGGGGGAAAAAAAAGCTCATAATATTCCGTATGTGTGGCACTCTTTAGCGAAAAATGCAGCTTGTTGCTCGCTGATTACACTCTCATTCTCTTTGTGTCCCTTTAAACACCTCCGACTCCATTAGCGCCTCACGGGAAGCCGCAAATCCCGCTCCGATGCTAGCAGCGGTGAGCGACCAGCCTCCCCCGCATCTAAACAGCCCCATTAGGAAAAAACACTCGGAAAAAACGGGGCGGACAAAAAGGATGCCCTAGGAACAGCCTGAGGAAGGGGGGGGGGGGGGGTTTGTCTCGTGGTGAAGGGGGCAAGGAGGAGGTGGGGAGGGCCGTGCCAGGCGAGGGTCGGCCATCTTTGTGGGTCACATAATTGGGGCAGTTTGAGCTATTCATTAGTGTGTTTTAATAAGACAATGGGCCCTGACATGAACTTCCGAGGTAATGACAGGACAGAGGGCTTTGTTGTGGTAATGCACTGGTCAAAGGGAGGAGTGGGGGGCAGTGGAGTGGAGAGGGAAATCGTAGCCTTTTGAACCAAGCGCAGATCTAAGAGCAAAGATGGGATGGCTTGTTGACAGAAGGACTCTTAATGTGCTCTTTTAAAAGTGTTTTCCTTTGTTTGATGGTAACAGTTTAAGCACCTAATGGAGCAGTATAATAGGAATGAGCAGGGCGAAGAGGGGTCGTATTTTACTTCTATGGGGTACTAACTGTTAACACATAACATATTTATATCGCCACGTTACCTTTTATTGTTTTGAAAATGCCATATTCACCGAAAACAGCATATTAACATACTATTTACTTTTATTTTTGTGACAAGTCTCCCCTCCCTTTGCTCTGCCTTAAGTCACTTCTAATTCAGAGCGCAATCACAACACAATCAGCATGCATCCCGCTAATGAAAACTACTGCACATCACATCAGGTTTATCGGTTCTTGTGGACAGTTTTGTATCATGTTTTTTTGTATATTTAAGGAGAATTATCGTGTGGGAGCATGGATGATATAGGCTTGTGGGCTGAGCATTGCACAGAATCTTACAGATAACTGTAAGGAGGGTTTGAATAGAGCCCTGGAGAGATTGCTACAATACTGAAACACGCATGGATGATATCTAAAACCTTCTTCAGGCATGTTTTTGATGAAGGAACAGCATTATAACATGGTAGAAAAAATTATTTTGCATAATACCCCATCTTTAAATTACTATAGAACAATTTCATGATGGAGATGGGGATGTCACTATTAAGCAGTTCAGCTGTAGTCGTGAACTGAACAGAAAAAATAATAATCCTGACTATTTTAGAAACAAAATTGTCATTTCAGTTTCATTTCGACTCCAACAAAGTCAAATTAAAGACGCCATACCTGATTTTTACTGTCTTAAAAACAAACAGAACTATTTCAGCAGTTGTCCAAAGTTACCACTCGCTTACCTTACTTATGCTTTCTGAGCATCCTAATTACTCATCGCAATGAGTTTATAAGAGCTTTTCACAAATTTTAGAGACCAGAGCATTGTTTTGCCATTACAGTAAAGTTAACGACAACTAGCATGCTAATCAAACAGTAAAACACTTTATGATTAAGTGCAGGCAGTACACAGCTGACATAGTTTGACCTCAGTAGCTGCTCATACAGTATATCTGTACAGGGGAAAGACGGATGGGGAAATATTAGCTGTAGTTGGCTGTGTTAGATGTAAGATCTCCGTTTAGTTTTCAATAGAGTTAAGTGATTTTGTTATATGTAGCTGCTAGTATTTGTGACCTCATATATACCTGCGGCGAGCGTTTCATTTGCAGCCACTTGATTCAGTACTCCCATGCATTTCCGTTGCCCTGATTAATTTCATTTCATTTCTGTGCCCCCTGGGAAATCTGCTCTCCGTCACTGTACCAACACAGACCTAACCTCAAAAATGAGTCAGCTCTGTGAGGGCTGGCGCACCAAGGGAAGCCATCTTGACTTTGACTGTGGCCAGCTGCCAGGAACGCGTACACCACACATACTCTCTCGATCTCGCTCGCTCTCCCGCACTCTCCCTCAGGCTCTCTTGCTCTCGCTCCCCCTCTCCTCCCTCTCTCTTTTGCGCTCTCACTGCCCCCTCTCCCTTTCTCCCTCTCTTTCTCCCTCTCTCTCCCTCTCTCTCTCCCTCCCTCTATCTCAGAGCAGGAGAAGAAGGTGCATTGACAGTGACAAGCCTGAGCCTGTCTGTTCTACACACAGTCAGAGCAGCCCCAGGTCCAAAAAGAGGAGCTACTTTTCCCTCCCCATCACCTCCTCACACACTCATTCTCTCGGTTTTGTCTGTGCAGAGTCCTGTTTCCAATTGACACTACTCTGTTTCTAAACTCAACCTATTCACATGTTTATGATGTATGCAGTTGTCAGACCAAGAAGGTGTCAAAGTTGTGTACTTCTACACTTGAGCATTAGACCAAAGTGATAAAAGTACCTGCTGCGTTTGTGTTTGGGGTCTTTTCCGTTGCAGTATGTTAAACCTTCACATTCAACACACTTCTTGCAACCCCGGATACGATTTCACTCTTTGCTTCTGCCAATATTGCAGCAGGTTGCACTGGGATGGGCATCTGATGTAAAATATCATATGTATTTGGAAAGGAACCACAGGCTTGGATAGTTATATGTAGATTTTATTCTTGAATTTTCATATAAAGGACGATGTTTTGTACCAAAGCAGTTGTGCTAACAAGAGCAATGACTCATTGAAAACTTCTCCATCCAAAGCATTTAACACAATCTTCAAGTTTTGTGAGAACAGACATTTTTGAAGTTCACAGACTGTTTGATGCTGCAGAGAGATCAGTGGTGCTCTGTGCAGGCAGCACTAGCCCACTGTATCCCTCTGTGCTGCCTGCAGAGTCTTCTGAAGTAAAACCCAAAAAGTACAGGCTAAAACTCTGCTAAAACCTTGTCCTCTGCCTCACCTCTCCTCCTCCTCCGCCCTGACCACTCCTCTGACCATCTATTAGGGACAGCTAGGATAGTATATGATGTATGTTGGGACACTTCTTCCAAACGATACTGCAGAGAGTGAAGGAGGACACTTGAATAACGGAGCTTTACTGTCATTTCTTTGATGTACAACATATGTCTGTCTGGTCATTTTTAAAGAACAAACGTTGATATCTTTACTAGACTGTCAGACTACTGTTAGTTATTACTAGCACGACTCGGTGTAAATGATCTGATATTTACATACACTGCCAGTCAAAAGTTTGGACACACTTTTTTCATTTGTTCTTTTTTTACATGTTTTTATACATTGTAGATTCTCACTGAAGGCATTAAACTATTATTGAATGCAAATGGAATCTTAAAAATAAACTCAAATAAACACATTTTAGAGATGTTAGATTTTTAAAAATAGCCACCCTTTGGTTTGCTCACTGCACTTTTGGAATTCCTTGACCCTGTGACAAGGCACAGCTGTGCAGTGAAAACCATTTCAGGAGACTTTGTCACAAAGCTCATTGAGAGACGGCCAAGAGTTCGCTTTATCCACACCACTGTAAAGTTAAAATACCTTGAAGAATTTTAATCTAAAATATAAAACATTTAGTTGCAATATTTCACTTTTCTTCTTTGCTACATAATTCCAAACATATTGCTTCATATATGTGTCTTGTGTCTAAAATGAGTGAGTCCAAACTTTTGACTGATACTGTATATGTATAAACAAAGTTGTTTGGAAGTATTAGTGAATTTGTAACACATCTGCCTCCTCTGTCTGTCCACAGGTCCTCACAAGCACCAGAGCGCCGTCACGTGCCTCCAGTTCAACAAGAACTTTGTCATCACCAGCTCGGACGACGGCACAGTCAAACTGTGGACCTGAAGACGGGCGAGTTCATCCGCAACCTGGTGACCCTGGAGAGTGGGGGCAGTGGGGGCGTGGTGTGGAGGATCCGAGCGTCCAACACCAAACTGGTCTGTGCTGTGGGCAGTCGCAACGGCACCGAGGAGACCAAGCTGCTCGTGCTGGACTTCGACGTAGACATGAAGTGAGGAGGACACCGCGGGGACATAGGACAACACGAGACAGAGAGAGAGGGAGGAAAGGGGGGCGGGTGTCAGGAAAAGCCCACCCGGATGTCCTCCTCGCACAGCGACCGTCCTGTCCTCCGCGTCCTCCACCCCGTCCCCTGGGCCACACGTTACTGACCCTGCTCTGTCAGGGGGACCGGGCGGGACACGGGGCAGGGATCTTGCCTCTGATTGGATGAGAAGATAATAGGAAGCAGGAACTGGGTGGAGTCATTTCCCAGTTGGGTTAGTTAGCTTCGCGCAGACTTGGTTTTATCTCACACCTGACAGATTGGGACATGTACAGAGGTATATTATTTTTTAAAGCCACCCGTCGATGCCCACAAACACTTGCACTTGCTCTGGAGCCGAGCAGTGAAGACAGCGTGTACACAAAGAGATTGAGGGAGATGTTCCAGGTGCATTTCCACACCTTATGAGCTGCTTGTTGTGAAGGAGTGAAAGCTGAAAGACCATTGGCTGCCAGCCCGAGGGCGGGGCCTGGGGTCAGGCTCGTTTCTTGTCACTCCGTTTCTTTCATGTTTTTCCACTTGGTTTTCACTAGGTTTTTCTTTACAGTGTCTCACAACCACAACTGTGAATTTCAGGACTTTTCATTTGCTTTATCATATGAGTTTCCTGTTGTAATTGTTTCTGTCCTTGCCGTTGCCAATAGGAACCAATCCCAGTATTAGAACCTGCTCACTTTAGGTTTGCTGTCGATACGTCACAGGGTTATTTTGTTGGAGTAGTTTGTTTCTGTTGTACACATGGTGGGTGTGTAGCACATTGATGCTGTCCAGAGGTTTTCAGTCCAGCTGTGCAGTGCTGTTATGAGAGGAAGTGGAGCTCCTCTGCTGTCGGCCTGCAGCCCCTCCCCCTCTATGTTTCCCAAGTGGCCAAACTGTATCTATGCTGCTAGTCCAATGGAAAAGACATGAACTTTAACTTGCTGCGACGTTTTAGTCCCAGGCAAAATTCCAAATTGAACTGTTTGGACGTAAAGTCACAAAACTAAAGTTACATCAACATTTTAGATTTTAGTTTGTTTTTGCCACTGAAACTTGAGCCAAACGTGCCTCTACGAGGCTGCGGCGAGGCGTGCCGCCTGCAGAGGATGGGGGATGTACACTGTTGGAGTGTGAGTGCGCGTGCGTGCGTGCGTGCGTGTGTGTGTGTGTGTGTGTGTCTGTGCGCGCATGTGTGTGTGTGTGTGTGTGTGTCATGGGCTACTTGTAAACACATTCCTGGGGACATCGCTCTTTGGGCCTGTTCTTTGGGGAAATGTTCAAATGCCACAAAAACAAAGAGACTATGGGCTGTGTGAGAGAAGTGTTGTTCTTGTGTGATGGTTCATTCAATGATGTCTGAAGCTACAGAGGAGAGCAGCGCTGGAGCCCTGAGCCCCATGTGCTGTCAGACCACAACACAACAGAACCCTCTCAATCTCCAAGAGTCACAACTCAAGCTGAACTGTGAAAGTGCTATAACACTGTATATTAAAGCAGAAAAAACAATGGCTCTATCTCCTCTTGTTGTTTCTCCCTGTTTAATTTATGATCTGGTTTGAGAATCAGATTTGTCACAGGTGTTTTATTTTCAGTTTCTGTAAAACTGCCTGGCAAAAAGAAAACCGTCAGAAAAAAACCTTAAAGGTATTGTGTATTGTTTGATTCACTTAGAATTTTATTTTCTTATAACTTAAGTGCAATAAAATGTGGGTTTTTCTTTTTCATTTCAAGCATATCAGTTGTGTGTTTTTGTTTCTAATGTGAAGGCATCCTTCATGTTTAATAAAGCAAATGATTTAGTTTATTCAATCTACAGGGAGCCATCTGAGCAGATGTCACACAGGATTTACAAGCCACATTACACATGAACTGCTGACTGCTGCACACCACAACAGTGGGGACGCTTTTCTACTAATATGGGAATGATACATTCAGTTTATAAAGACACAATAACCCATAAAACCAGCAAGGGCCATATTGACCTGTATATTCTTATTTTTACATAAATATGGATTAGACCTGGTGTTCCCATTCAGTTCTTTAAAATGTAGTGCGCGAGGTTAGCCAAGGTGGTTATGTCCATATACAGTGTCCACTAATTAATACAATCTTTAAAGTAAACAAGTTGATTTTGAGGATCATCTGCTTCCAAACCAACTATAAACGACACATTGTAATGGCAATAGTAATTTGGGGTTATGAATAAATCAACATTACACGTTTTATAGTAAATAATTATTTGATTTGAACATGTTTTATATCTGGGGACACATATCAGTACTTGTTTAGTTTTTTTCTACATGCTGTTCCAATGACAAAGTAATCCAAGTTAAACTACCCAGATATCCTCTGCCATCATGGTGCCCTGAATTACATTGTGAGCTGCTCCACAAAAAGGCACCATGACAGAGAAAAACTATACATTAATGCTGCATTGGTTTACTACTAGCCTAAGCAGTTAATCCCTAAAACACATCCCCTGTTCAGCTTCTGTAAATGGAGCAACTAGTCTGTCCTAGCTTAAACCACAAAAACACTGAGCTGAACACAATGCAGTCCACACATATGAACATAATCTGGTGCATTCAAAAGCAGCGAAGCACATTAATCTGCCCCCAAACAAAACCGCATCATTACAATTTTAATCCCTTTATTAATATTTCGGTTAAAACCAGCTAAGCTCTTGCTAACACAAATAAGCCACTGTCCTTTTCACGCTGCACTGTGTATACAACGCCTTACCTAAAATGACTGTATTTTTTGACTGTTAGTTTGTTAAATCTATCCGTCATAAGCTTTTGGGCACATAGCCGCGATACAAGCAGTTTGGCTCTGTTCTGGCCTGAGGATTCCTGAACGCCTGTTGCCTAGTGATAGCCGCCCTGACCAGAGTCTCAGACCGTCTTTGTAGAAAGCACTGGCCGCTCACATGAATGAGGGTGCTGGGAGGAGGGAGGAGGAGGGACGGGCTCCTCTTAGGCGAGTTTGGTGCGATCATTGACCGTGTACCCAGTTTATCGACTCCCTTCACGCTGGATTTGTTTTGTAAGCCCAGACAAAATGGTCGGACAAGTCGAGATGTGTGAATTGATGAGCATGTTGTGGTGGTCAATAATACCGTCGGACTGTTGCTGTGAAAGCGGTGCATCCTCCCGGCCTTGGCAGAAAGAATGCTTCAGTGAAAGCCAAATGATTCCATCCTTCCCAAAGTTTGTTCAGAAAGTCCAACTATAAAGGTTAGTAAGTTTTTTATTGTATTACAACATACTTTAAACTTTTTCCACCTTTGTTGGTCTTCGAGGGCAACACTGAAACATACCTAGTTAACAGCATAATTATAGCTGCACATAACATCACTACTCACTATCATGCCATTTAGATTTGGATCAAATGGTAAATTTTATAATAAAATGTCTAAAACATCCACTATGAATATAAATGGTTCATATGGCTTGGCATTAGCACCAAAAGTACTTTACCACAGCACACTAAAATATGAAGTGCAGGTTTAACGCTTCAGTGAACATATGGTCCTGTTAAGTTTATTTCAGAGACAAGTTTATTTTCAGAGTCAGTGTTTGACCCTGTGCTGACACTGTGATATTAACATTAAATATCAACACTTCAGAGAGTCGTCCACAGACCACTGGGTTCTGGTCCAGTCTTAAACACAAATAACTAATTATAATGAATCCTTCTCCATGCTTATTTTTTAATTACAGTTAGATTTTTTTAAGTGGCAAAACATGCACATTGAATTTATATCAATTGAAAAATACAAAATAAAACATGTAAACATACCTTTTACGTTTAAAAAAATAATGGCCAGTGAAAAATATGCAATGCTATAAACTGTCTTAGCAGCGTCCAAACAGTTTCAGGCTTGAATCACTGATCTTAACATATTTCTGTTATTTGTGTATTTTGTTTTGAATGAGCACGGCTGCATCTGCTACAAAAGTAAAAATTTGTACAAATCACAGAGTGAAAATGTAGAAAATTTTATATCAAATAATTATTTTTGTTTTTTGATTTGTTTATACTTCACACTAATAATATATCAAATCAGAAATGTACTACTTCATTCTGATGATTCTCTCGTGCACACTCATGATGAGCATGGAGCTCCCTGTGAGCTGCAACTGCACAAAAAACAGCCAAATTTGTCAGTTTTAAAGTATTAAACACTTGCACTTGGGTTGAAATGGCACCAATCATGTGAATTAGCTGAGCCTGATGTGCAGCATCATGATTATTGTAGCTGCCATCTCATCAAAGTTATTATGTTCAAAGTAGAAAAAGTCTGTGTGGTTGCAATACTACGAGGTAAACATAGGCTTTTACTGATGATGATTCTAATGCTGACTTATTCTTGATTACAAAAGCATTGGACATGATGGCTCATTTATTTATGTTATCATTTGGTGTCTTTGTTCTCAAGACGATTAAGCAGAATGAGCCTCACAAGAGAGATCCAGTTGGTTTAAACATAAAATGCCTCTCTGATCTGAATCGTCACTACCTAAACCCCAGCACCTACAGCTGATGATGAATGATGAGTGCAAGTGCAGCCTCTGCAGCTCAGTGAGTGAATTCTGGAGGTTCTGGGCTGTCACATGAGGCTTGACCTTTCCATATATCATTCTATGTGTCCTCCATCTGCAGGTTAAGGCACTGACAGGTTCAGTTGTGATTGTCGTTCCTTTTTCAAAACTGTAACAGCATTGATGGGATTACAGTTACTGCATAAAATACTCAGCACTAGATCCAGGACACCTAGAAAACACACCTCCAGGAAATAACACATAGTAAATCACAGAGAGAGCGGCGAGACTCTTCCAGGTTAAAACACAGCTGTTGAGCCCAGACACTGATGTATGTCCACACCAGGCGGCTTTAATGAACTTAATTTTAGGAAGTGATGAAACATCCCCTTTGGGTTACCTTATTACCCATTTATCTGTGCCAAAATCAAAGGATGGATTGACTGAGATCTAAACTTAGGTTGATCTGGATGATAAGGCGAGCACATTTTAATCGACAGACCTACAGCTAATCGTGTGGCAGTAAGAGCTGGCAGTAAGAGAGCTTGGGAGGAGTCGTCAAGTGTCCTCATGTTTCAGAAGTTTTGCCTTAAATCTGCACAGTTTGACTAATAGTCCAGTGTCTCCTTGCTTCTCCTCCTGTGTGCACAGTGTCGGCCCCGCTCCTCCTCCCTCTCTCTGATCCAGCTGCATCTCTTCACTTTTTTCCTCTGCTGCTTCTTATCATACATTTCAACTTATGGAGAGTAAAACAACTATTTTCTCAGCACTTAAGACCTAATTTAGACCTTATTTTTAGTGTTTCTGTCGACAGCAGTACGGCGGCGCATGCTTTTAGGCTTAATATATTCTACAAATGCTGCTTTCCAAAATGTAAATGTGAGTTTGTCTGAAAATCAGTCCCATCAACACAAAATCAAACGTGCAGTGACCCTGACGCCCTGCTCTTGATCCTTGAAGCCCTCCTGTCTATGTTTTTAATAAGATGGAAGAAGATCCAATCGAAAATCGAGATCAATCAGTTCTTCGCCCATACATTCGCTCCACACTCTGCAGATACTCTCATCCTCTTCTTCACGTGTTAATGTTCAGGCCGTGGATGGAATGATTATACTCCTTTCTTATCCTACATCTCTTTGTTGGCTAATCCTTGCCCGCAGCATCACGCCGCTTCTCCATGCCAGCATATTCTCAATAGGTCTTAGCGTTAGCACTGCTAGCATTTCACGTCTTAGCCTAATCCTGTTTGGGCCTTGTTGTGGTCCGGGCACTGATAAAGGAGCACTTAAAACGCTCCTAAAGTGCTATAACAGGAGTAGACCAATGCACTTCCTCCACCATTGATTCGGGAAAGATGGGAAATGTCTGGGTTTTCCTCTGGGGGCAGTGTTGATGCCGGTCGTTAATCTCTCAGTATGACATGTACTCTCTGTGGAAAAAGGTGAGTATGGCGTTTTATGGCAAATGTAAGGTCCAGGAAACAGCTCGCTAGAAGGTTAAAGAATGACATCTTCGAATATTAAGTGCAAACGATACAATTTAGAGTAGTTTTGCAACATGCAGGTACAAAGCCCTATTAGTGACTACGGTTTTTGAACAAATGTTTTTTTATTAAGAGAGTTATAGATATTGTGATTTTAGTTTTCTAGCATCAAGAGCTCTTTCCCTAGAGGCCTCCAAAACTACAGAGAAAGTGAGTGGCCTCCATAGGATGTTTAAGTTGGTCTAACTAGAAATGAATCCTGCACAACATTTTAAGACGAAGGAAGGAGCAATAATGAGGCATGTGTCCAGACTTTTTTTTATTAAGGTGATCATTCATGAATTTAATTTTTTTTTGTAAAATAAATATACTTTACCAATGAAAGTTTGGGCACATCTCCTCATTCAATGTTTCTTTTTTTCTTTGTTTTTATGTTATATACATAGAGAAGACAGCACATATATAATGCAAGATGTATGGAATTATGTCACAGAAAAAAAGTTAAATAACTTAAAGTAAATAGGGCTATGTTTTATATTTTATATTCAAATCCTCAAAGTGTCCACCTTTGCTCTGTCAGCAGCTCTGAAAAGCCTTGGACTTCATAATGAATGTTTTTTATTTATGTTTCGATTTGTTGTATTGTGATTTTAATGTCTTGCAACAAGTTTTGAATTATTCTGAGTTTATTTTTTGCTCGCTATATTCCACATGAGTTCATTCATAGTTTTGATGTTTTTCAGTGAGAATCCACAGTTTAAAAAATAATGGAAATAAAGAAACATAAATGAAAAGGTCCAAAACTTTTGCACTGGTAGAGCACATCTAAAGTGTTTCATCGTAAAGCACAGGAATACAGATAAACAAACCACAACTAGAATCAATCTGCTTTTAAGTTCATCATCATCCAAATCACATGGTAGCTGCAAGCAGGAATTATAGTCAACATACAAGTTTACAAAAAACTCTTCCCTCTTCCACTTGTTCCCTCCTAAATTGCTCTGTCGCCTCAGATCTCGGGCCTCCTGCCTCTTACTGACTCTGAAAATGCATATTTGAATACATCCCCTGTTGATGTCACCCACTACGGCACCAGCCCAACCAGCGGAGGGGGTCCCGGGTCAGGCCTGTTAATAGGAGCTGGTTAGGTGGGCGCAGCTCTCTGAACATCGGGACCACAGCAGGAGGAACAGCAGCAGAGTGGCTCATTCATTTATGATCAAACGCCTGCCCCAAACCACATCTCGAAATCCATCTTTATTATTTCAGGATTTTTACAGTGAAATTGAAAAAAAAGTTGAAGTTAAGAGTAAAAGAAATTCCTGTAGACTAGGCAAAAGGTTTTTTTTTTAATTTTTTTTATGTATTTACTTTTATACTTTAAGACATTTTCGCAAGCACTTTTTGTTTTTCTTTTACTATGGATCATATGTGGACGATGCCAGATGTAAAAAATATGTGTGTGTAAGTGCGTATCTCCTAATAAAGTGACATTTTAGAAGTGTGTCTCTGATCATCAGCTCACAGAACCTTCAGCTCTGCTTTA